>OY979663.1:10421200-10676695 GCA_963855955.1 Luperina nickerlii
CGATCGGGTGTTCTAAAAACGTCAAAAATTTCTAACAATACATTTATAGCGGTTAAAGTTTTCGTATTTTTCACCGGTTTTACGAAAACGAACTTAGTAAAAGCATCGATGACGACTAATAAGTAAGAATGACCTTTTTTTGACTTAACGAAGGGACCAAGGTGGTCAATGTGGAGCGTGTGAAACGGGATATTTATTTTGGGTATAGGATGTAATAGGCCTTCGGACCTATTAGGCCCCCTTTTCGAATATGCGCATTCAAGACACGCATTAACGTATTTTTTGACAAACTTTGCCATACGTGGAAACCAATAAGCCCCTTTAATCCGCTCCAAAGTTTTTTCAACGCCAAGATGCCCTATGTCATCATGATTAAGACGACATAACTGCCACCTAGCTCCTTTTGGAACTACCCAACGAAGTTTAGTAGTGTCGCCATCGACACACTTATAAAGTCTATTATCGTTAATAACGTAATTATCCTTAATATATTTTAGACCTTCCGGGTCCAATTTCGTCTGCAAAATATCGCGAATCCTATTCAACTCGGAGTCGCCCAACTGAAGAGTAAGTAACCAATCATCATTATTTAATAACATTACCATAGGATATGTATCAACTTCACTAGACAGATCCTCAGTTTGGGGATTCCTAGACAGAGCGTCAACATGCGACATCTTGACACCAGGACGATACTCAATCACGCATTCGAACTCCTGCATCATGAGCCACCACCTTGCGACTCGAGGAATTAAATCGCGCTTGGTGAAGGTAGTTCGTAGTGCCCCGCAGTCTGACACAATTTTAAATTTCTGCCCTAATAAATATACTCTAAATTTCTTTAGAGAGCAGATGACCGCCAGAGTTTCCAACTCATATGAGTGGAAAATTTTCTCTTCCGGAGAAGTTTGGCGGCTGTAAAAAGCCACGGGATTAAAGGATTTAGATCCAGACGGGCGCTGCAATAGTATTCCACCGATTCCAACTCGGCTGGCGTCAGTATGCAGTTCAGTTTCTGCAGACGGATCGTAGATCGCTAGCACTGGTCGTGCAACAAGTTTTTCCTTAAGAGTATTGAATGCTTGCTCTTGCTCGCAAGACCACGCCCAGGAAACGTCTTTCTTTAACAATTTGTTGAGAGGGTGTGCGATCTGAGCAATATCCTGAATAAATTTGCGGAAGTAGCTCGCTAACCCCAAAAACTGGCGCACACCATGCTGATTTAAAGGGCGAGGAAAATCTGTTACCGACTGTATCTTTTTAATGCCAGGTCTTACGCCCGCGGAACTAATTTCGTAGCCTAAATAATCTAACTTATCTTTTAGAAATTCACACTTAGTCAAGTTAAGCGTTAAGTTAGCCTTGTCAAGCAACTTTAATATGTGCTCTAATTTAACTAAACAGTTGTCTATGTTTGTTCCATAAATAAGCAGATCATCTAGGTAAGCTGTAGCTTCATTGAATCGCGCAGAACCTAAAACCTTGTTCATCATGCGCTGAAAGACTGCTGGTGCATTCGCTAAGCCGAACGGCATACGGTTAAATTCGTACTGACCATCCGGCGTCACGAAAGAAGTTAGCGCTTTTGACTTTTCGGAGATAGGTACCTGGTAATAACCGGATGCCAAATCCAGGGAGATAAAGCAAGCTTGTCCGGACAACCTAGCAATTTCATCATCTATTATTGGCATGGGGTAACGTTCTTTCACCGTTATAGAGTTGAGCATCCTGTAATCGATGCATAACCGGAGCTTACCATCCTTTTTGCGAATCAATACGATAGGACTTGCATACTCGGACGCTGACTCTCTGATAATACCGGCGCCGAGCATGTCATTCACCATTTCGCGAACTTTTTGACGCTCATTGTGGGACAATCGGTATGGACGGTAAACTACCGGTGTTTTGCTGTTCAACTCGATGCTCATCTCTACAACATCGGTGCAACCTAATTCCTTCAACGAAGAAGCAAAGCAATGCTTGTATTTTTGCAATAGATCGAATAGCTTAGACTTGTCTGATTCATTAACCGACTCTCCTACACGGATCTGGCTAGTGTCAAGGTTATTATGAAGGTTCGAGGGAACAGAGGCTTCTGGTGCGAGGACTCGATTTACAACTTTGACGACTACTGCTCGACCTAGGTTTGAACCCAAAGGTAACGAGAATTGTGAACTAAGCGGCGTTAAATCGACAAATGTGCTCCCATGTTTGACTAAATATAATCCACCCGTCACAACACATTGCTGACGCGGCTTTCCGAACAACTTGCCATCTAACATAATGTATCCCTCACAGCAAGGCTCTACTGAAGCTCTTACAGAGGCTCTTCCAAATAATATCACGCTGCTGGGCACACTAACTTTAACCACATTGTCACTATCTGTATGCATTTGTAAAAATGGCATTTCGTTATCAATGCTCATAAATTGCAAATCTGTGGCAGTTTTATGCACAATAACGTGAGGTTGTTCTGTGAAAGTTTGACCAACTAAAACGGGGACATCTAAGTATTTGTCACTCACCACACGGCAAGTAACGTTCGCGGGTACATTATCTACAGAAAGTTCAACGTTAACTTTTCCTACGGATTGTACTAATTCGTTACCAAAGCCCTTCAAAATCGTTTGCACACCGTCGTGCTGAAGACCTAGTTTCACTCCTAGAGACTCGGTAATCAGCGAGACCTCGCTACCAAAATCAATGAACGACTTTACATGCAGACCATTAATTGTTATTGTTTTAATAAATTTAGAATTTGGTTTAGAGGCCGAAATAAGCATAGTTTTGATTGGATCGTTTTTCTGAGAATTTGAATAACATTTGTCAGCGGTATGACCAACTTTACTACACTTGGTACACGTTATGAGGGGCTTTGGGCACCTAGAAAAAATATGTCCCTTTACCTTGCAATTGAAACAGTGAAAACTTGAGGAACCATTCGTTTTGGTTGTTGGCTTAACATTTGCTACATCTGAATCGTTCCCTGTTTTAAACCGAGAGTTAGCTACGCGTTCGCCAACATTAGAACTCTCCTTACTGCTCATTAGATACTGCAGTAACTGATCAGGATGACTGCACCTTAACGCCAAGGCCGCTGATTTCACCGACTTATCACTAATTCCGTGAATAATGCAGTCAACAGCGCGTTTGTCATTAATATCACACTGGTTTAATAGAGCTAGTTTATCATAGAAATAGTTTTCAATAGGTTCATTGTATCTACTTCTTCGCCTTAGCATCTCCTCCAGGGTTTGGCCATAATTTTGTTCGAATGGAAATGCACTCAATAACTTTTCTTGCCACTCAGGCCAAGAAAACAAAATGGAATTTAAACTTTCGTACCAGGTTTTGGCCAACCCCTGGAGTTTTTGCATTGCGTGATGTATAGTTGTTCTTTCGTCCCATCCATAAACAGAAGCGCACTCGTTTACCTTTTTTATCCATACGTAAATGCGTTGATTTTTCAAAGAAGGGTTAAACTCTGCCAAAATGTTTTTAGAATCGTTACTTCGGTTCATCGGTGCAGTTGTTGATGGCTGGGACGCAAGTTGCTTAATAGAACTTAACAAATGAGCTAGATCTTTGGTACTAAAGGAAACGTTACTTGATTTTTCAGGTTGTTCCACGTTATTAGAAATATTGTCATAACTGTTACCGTCACGACTTTGCGTACGACGACGACTTGGCTTCACATAGTCTCCGCGATGTACGGAAGATTCACGAGAATACGGACTATACCGGCGCTTTGACGATAAGCGACTACGTGCTCTGCTCACCTCGTTTTCCAGAGCTTTGAGACGCTCTCGCTTTCGTTCCAGCTCCTTCTCCTTCTCGCGTAGACTTAAAGAAGTAGGGCTCCGACGAAGACTGCTACTTCGATTTTGAAGGCGCCTCGCACTGCAGCCGCTACGCGCTCTCGATCGGGCTTCTGGTGTGTGGCGACTTCGACTTCGCTGTCGCCTGTGACTGCTATGCCTCGCTCCGCCGCTATGATGCGCTGTCGATCTGGCTTCAGCTGTGTGGCGCGATTGACCCCGCATTGGCGTTGATAGGCGCCGCGAGCTAGTGCCTCGATTGCGTGGCATAGTTCGAAATCCATAAAACAAATAAAAAATGAGTTAGAATTGGTAAACTAAACAAAACTACTTATACTAAAACGTGGCTTTAACGCTATTGGATGACTACTAATCTTATAGAATCATGATCAATAATCACCGGGTTAAAGGACTCAGACTCCTCTTTCAACATTGATTTCTTAATCATGGATAGAATTATTTTCTTTGAACATTTAAACAAAGCTTTAGAACATTTAAGCAAAATAAGATTAAAAGGGGTAAAGACAATTTAGTCCCTGATTTACTCTCTCGTAATTCTACATGTCCACTTGGCGTTAATAAACACGTGCAGAAAACTGTTTTGAAATACTTGTAATGTGTAAATAGGCGTGTACTTACCACTTCTGAATTGTAATAAAACTGCCTCACTTCAGTAACAGTATTTATTGTCTTGGTTCTATAATATGACAACTATGTTAACTTAAATACAGATGAAATACCAGCAATGTAAAAGATCAATTATTTTTCGTCCAACTTCGTCGTGACAATCGTACAAGACAAAAAGAATCCTCCCACAAATCTCCCGCCATTCCATTCCCATAGACCACACTTCCAAAGACAATCACACCAATTTTATCTTTTCGGTGTTATCATCACAATAAGTCGATTACAAATAATCGAATACAAAAATAAATTAATTAAAAACAACTAAATTACAGCAAATTGCATCAAATAATCTAAATAAAATAACTGAACCTAACATAATAATGAGTACAATGACCCCCTAGAGTTATGGGATATAAAAAAAGACACGTTGTATAATTTTAATCTCATCTCCAGAGTAAATACCACATAAATGCCAATAGTCACATCAAAGCAATTAGCAAAGGATTTTTATAGGTCAAGTTAAATAGTGTTGCGCGCCGCAAATAATGTTTGATACATGGCGACATTAGTTACCACTAGCGCCATCTAGTATCGGGTAGCAGAACTAGTACCTCGGTACTAGGACCTTGACCCTACTTGACCTTTTTCTAAGTACTAGTAATTCCGAGAACTATCGACGTCGAGTCAGTCGGGACCGGTATGTACTCGAACGTTCTAGATGTTTATGTACTAGCTCTGCGGCACTATATAAGGCAGGGTGGGCCGCGAGACACACATAGTTTTGAATAAGCGATACGAGCGATAACATCGAAGCGATATTCAAGTGCGACTAAGAGTGATCAGTAAGTGAAATTGTGTTCCTTAATTAGTGTGTTTGAGCTGTAATTAGTGTTGGTGAGTAAAGTGTCATTTTTTGGTTATTAAATCGGCAGTTTTTATTGTCACGAACCCCAAGCTCGTAACAATTGGTGTCAGAAGCGAGGTTTAAAATGCCGATTTTACCCAAAGAAGACATGGAGGGTATCCGTACCCGGAGTCAACGCCAGCAAGAGACGGACCAGAGGCGATTCGGTGGAGCAACGCCACAGAGGTCGGAAGGCCAGCTACCGACCACGGAGGCCGGTCCGTCCACAGCTGCTCCAGCATCATCAGCACCAGATTTTGCTGCTCTGATGATGATGCTGCAGGAGCAGGCTCGCCGACAGGAGGAACAGGCCCGTCGGTTGGAAGAACAGCTGCTGCGTGACAGAGAGGAACAGGCCCGTCGATTGGAGGAACAGCTCCAGCGAGACAAGGAGGAACAGGCCCGTCGGTTGGAAGAACAGCTGCTGCGTGACAGGGAGGAACAGGCTCGCCGACAGGAGGAACAGGCTCGTCGGTTGGAGGAACAGCTCCAGCGGGATAAGGAGGAGCAGGTACGCCGCCAGGAAGAGCAGATGTTCCTCATGAAGGACCTTCACGCAACCTTGGGGAAAGACATGAAGGAGGTGAAGGAGAAGGTTGCCCAGCATGACAACCGCCTGTCAGAAGCTGAAACTCAGATCAGTAAGTTTAATGACGTCATTGCTAATGTGAAGCAAGAGTTGGGTAACCTCAAACTGGGGGATGGAATCGCAGCTCCCGTAGCTACAACACCTTCGCTGCGTGGATTCAAAGTGCCACCGTTCGACGGAACTTCTTCCTGGTCGGCCTACAAAATCCAGTTTGAGGCTGTCATGAAGGCGAACCGGTGGAATAAAAGTCAGGCCATGACTGCCCTCACCCTGGGCCTGCGTGACCAGGCCTTAACTGTCCTGGAAGCTCTCGGTAAGGAAGTGACTTACGAGCAGCTCCTTGAGGCATTGGAGGCTCGGTATGGCGACGCTCATCTGGAACACGTGTTTCGGGCGCAGCTCAAGGATCGCGTGCAACGGAGTAACGAAAACCTGCAGCAGTGGGCCCTTGAAGTGGAAAAGCTGGTTCGTAAAGCTTACCAGTCCGTACCTGCGCTTATTGATGGGAACCTGGTGCAGGCATTCATCGACGGCATCCGCGACCTTGAAGTTAGAGCTGCTGTGAGGCTCGGTCACCACGGGACGCTGAAGGACGCCTTGGCCCATGCACTGGAGGTGGAAGCGGTGCGGCAGGATCATCGTTCCCATCAAGTCAGGGAGGTTGCAGCGGCTACAGTTCGCGACCGCAATAAAGGATATAGACCTAGGTGCTACGGCTGTGGGGAAAGGGGCCACCTTCGATCCAGTTGCCCTAAGCGGACTGCAGAAAGGGAAGGTGGCTGGTCTCCAGAGGGTAGTGCGGCTAACAGCACCGCCCAGCAGCAGCAGAACGGCCTTGTGGTTAAACATCGCAGCGGGAAATCTCTTGGCAACACAGATGCATTGTCAAGAAGACCTTGTCCTGAAGACTGCAAGCACTGTACTAGGCAGGAAAGTAAGGAAGTGGTACCTGTAAGGATGCTCCGGACAGACCTCAGCAACGAGTGGAAGGAGAGCCTACAACGTGCACAGCAGGAAGATTCGGACATCAAGCCAATTCTGGAGTGGATGAAGGCCAGAGCTCCTAAGCCCAGGTGGAGTGACGTCTCAGCGATGAGTTCAGTCACAAAAAGCTATTGGGCCCAATGGGACAGCTTGGTGGTTCAGGATGGAGTCCTGTGCCGTAAATGGGAAAATGCTCGGGGAGACAGCTGTCATCTGCAAAGGGTTGTCCCTAAAGCTCAAGTACCGGATGTTCTACAGCTGTACCATAATGGTTGTTCAGGAGGTCATCTGGGAGTAAAACGGACTCTACTGAAGATACGAGAACGGTTTTACTGGGTCCACTGTCGGGACGATGTCGAGGATTGGTGTCGCAAATGTACAAGTTGTGCAGCTGTAAAGGGACCTCAGACTCGTAGTAGGGGTGCATTGAAATTGTACAATGTTGGTGCACCATGGGAGAGGATAGCCCTTGACGTTGCGGGGCCGTTTCCGGAAAGTGAAAGTGGTAACAAGTACTTCATGGTTGTGATGGATTACTTCACTAAGTGGCCGGAAGTCTTCGCCATTCCAAATCAAGAAGCTTCGACAGTTGCGGATAAATTAGTTCATGAAGTCTTCTGTCGTTTTGGAGTACCTTTGGAGATTCACAGTGATCAAGGAAGGAATTTTGAGTCACAAATATTCCAGGAAACTTGTCGAGTTATGGGTACTCATAAAACAAGAACGACTTCTTACCACCCACAATCGGATGGAATGGTGGAACGATTTAACCAGACACTGGAGAGGTATCTAGCAAAAGTTGTGGAAAATCGGCAACGAGATTGGGACAAGCACATACAACCGTTTTTGTTGTCATATCGAAGCGCTGTCCACGAAAGTACATCGGTGACGCCAGCTTTCGCAAACTTCGGAAGAGAACTACGGCTGCCTGCAGACCTGATCACCGGAATACCACCTGATGCCCCACGCAGTGTAACTGATTATGCAAATGATTTGCGGAACAAGATGAATGACATTTATGAGCACGTCCGACAATCGGGCCAGCAAATGTCTGAAAAGATGAAAACCCGTTATGACCGCAAAATGAACAATAAAGGATTCGACGAAGGTTCACTGGTGTGGTTGCACAATCCAGTCCGCAGCAAAGGGAAATCTCCTAAGCTTCAAGCTAAATGGGACGGACCGTACCGGATTGTGACAAAGATCAATGATGTAACCTACCGGATACAGAAAGGTGCAAGAGGTACTCCTAAGATCGTCCATGTGGATCGACTGGCGCGTTATTATGGGGCCAATAATGCTCGGGACGAGCATGTTTAAGGAGGGGGCAGTGTTGCGCGCCGCAAATAATGTTTGATACATGGCGACATTAGTTACCACTAGCGCCATCTAGTATCGGGTAGCAGAACTAGTACCTCGGTACTAGGACCTTGACCCTACTTGACCTTTTTCTAAGTACTAGTAATTCCGAGAACTATCGACGTCGAGTCAGTCGGGACCGGTATGTACTCGAACGTTCTAGATGTTTATGTACTAGCTCTGCGGCACTATATAAGGCAGGGTGGGCCGCGAGACACACATAGTTTTGAATAAGCGATACGAGCGATAACATCGAAGCGATATTCAAGTGCGACTAAGAGTGATCAGTAAGTGAAATTGTGTTCCTTAATTAGTGTGTTTGAGCTGTAATTAGTGTTGGTGAGTAAAGTGTCATTTTTTGGTTATTAAATCGGCAGTTTTTATTGTCACGAACCCCAAGCTCGTAACAATAGGTTACCGATCCATCTGCCCACATGCTGAAAAATGATAGCAATATTGTCTTCCTTAATGAAAATTGTAAGAATAAAGGGGGCCAATAATGCATGTGGTAATGTTTTTAAATAATATCGTAAATGCAGAAGTTATTACGATAAAGGACATGTTAGGAAATGGGCTTAAAATAATAATTTTTTTGAACAGCTGTCATGTATGGTTTTTCTTATAGGGATACTTATTCAGGATGGCCTGACAAAAACAGAAAAAATATTAAAAGCACCATTATTGAATAAATACATATTTTAAATCCAGATATTTTTGGTGTCATAATATTATTTTTGCACATTGAAACAAAGAAAAAATGGTTAAATATATTTTTTTAAAGCAAATTATTCACCTTATTGTTATTTAAAATATTCCAAAATAATATTAGATGGCTTAAAATAAAACCAACTCCATGATTTGTATGTATGGCATTAATTCCTTTGCCTCCTAATGGAATCTATGAAAATATTACCTGTGCCAGTAAGGTTGTCATACTTGTCAGCTGTCAGTACACAGGTCAAAATTGAATTGAATTTGACACTTGATTGACGTTCACAATTCACAATGACAATAATGACATCCAACCGAAAAGTGTTGCCAAAATCAATAATTACTGTGGGTTGCAATTTATTTTTTAAATAATGATTATTAAAATGTATAATAATTAAGGAAAGGGTGCTTTCAAAATTTTTTTTAAAAATATATAAAATCTCCTTAATTTATGTACTTTCATAAAAATATGATCTCTTCCCTGTTCACAGTAGCTTCGATTAAAAGCCCAGCCTCCATACAAAAACCTAACATGTCCTTTACATGTGATTGCTAGTGGCGTATAATAAGTAGTTCCGCATTCTAGATCAACAGCTAGCAAGATAAAATGTCTATAGGCCGACCGTTTAAAGGCTCCTACAAACAGGCGCGACTTGCGGTGCCGTTGAGTCGCGCGCGATTTTATCGCGTGTCACGCCTGTTTGGAGCCTTAACAGAGACGTTGCCTGAGGTAGCTGCGCGGTGCGGGAGACAAGTTAACGAATTATTGAGCTCTCGCATCATGTCACCACACCCCTCCCGCACCGCCCTGCTGCCTCAGGCAACGTCTCATTTAAACGGTCGGCCTATAACCCCAGAAATCATGGGCGTAGCCACACTGGGGCAAGCTGGGGCGCTTGCCCCACCCTGGCTCTGACAAGAAAAAAATACGAAAATTAATGCATTGAAGCAAATGGAAGTGGCGGATCTGATCAAAATTTCGTAAATGCAATTTTATCCCAGCGTAAAAACTGCGCTTGCTATTTTTCTTGCCCAGCCATGTACAGACGCCAGCACGTCAAGCTACCCGAAACTGTCAAATTTTCCCAATCAGCTTTGAACCTTATGCTTTATAGTACGGGAGGTGGCGCTGCATTTTTTCTAGTAATTTTATACCGAATAAATTTTATTTCAAACAGTTGTTTAATGGTCAGAAATCGGTAAAGTGAGCGTCAGTTGTCGCACTAACGGTGGAGCTAAAGGAGACAGCATGAAAAAGTCATTGGAAAAAAATCAGCTCCGATGATTTTCATACCGAGCAAAAAATGTATAATATTATTGTTTTAGTCACATTTTTTCAAAAAATAGTCGTCAGCTGTATTGACGAGGGGGGATTATATGTCAGTCACGTGCATGAACCTCATTGAAAATTTGAAAAAAAAAATTATTTTATACCTTATGAAATTTATACATCTCAATTTTTATACTTTTAAAATAATAAAGAAAATCGTCAGCCGTATTTTTGACGGTGGTAAAACCGTCAGTCAGCCTGATAAACATTTTGCGCGCTCAATGCATTTGAGCGTTGCATAGGCTTTTTGGAAAATAAACTGACAATCTTTACGCCCATAAACAATTAGCTGACGATGAGTTTTTATTTTTTAATATTTAAATCATCTTATACTTCGAATTCAATAAGTATAACATCAATTTAATATAAAAAACACCACATTTTATTTATTTATTTTGTGTCAGTTTCAAATTATATACAGAAATATATATTTACTAGCTTCTGCCCGCGACTTCGTCCGCGTGAAATTTCTTGTTTCCGACCCACGCCGTCGCATCGCATCGCATCGCCTGCCCGCGCTGTCACTTCGTTTTCGCTTAGCGATCTTTCTGACTTTTATTCTTTTTGCTCGTCTCCTAAGGGTTATAGCGTGATGTTACATAGCCTTCCTCAAGAATTAGGCTAGCAAATGTAAAAATATTTTTTTAAATCGACTCCGAGAAAAATCCGACCGATTAGCGCATTCAGACAAACAAACTCTTCTGCTTTATTATTAGTATTTACAAATTCATCTTAAGATACGAAAATATGAAATATTATTTATTATGTTCGTCGTGTGTGATAGTCCATTGAATTGTATGGCGAGCGATATTGTATCTTAAGGGGGAAGCGCTAAGGTAGCCCGCGAAATTCAAATTTTCTTACGTTTTTTGCAATTTGCTGGTCAGTATTAAGTTGTACGTTGATTAATATGTGAATCGCGGCCGTAAGAAATATGTGTTTACAGAATTATAATCATTAAAGTCATCAACACAACTCTCTAAGACCACGTAAGTCCAAAGAATAACTGTTTCATGAAATCATCATTCTTTGGACTTACGTGGTCTTAGAGAGTTTTTTGAAAAAATGTGACTAAAACAATAATATTATACATTTTTGCTCGGTATAAAAATCATTGCAGCGGATTTTTTTCCAATGACTTTTTCATGCTGTCTCCTTCAGCTCCACCGCTATCGAAGCAGCTGACGTTCGGAGCTATTATGTGTTAGGGGAAAACTATTATTGTTATGATTTTCAGCCGGTATAAAATGACTTGCTCAAATATAGCGCCACCTCCCGTACTATTAGCGATAAAGTTGAAATTTTATTGAAGAAATTTGACAGATAGTAGTAGCTTGATGTGCGGGCGTCTGTACGACCTGTACAATAGAGCGATAATTCAGCACATTACGGCGGGTCAAAACGTGGCTTCGCTCAACCATGAGCGAAAATCGTCCAAGCGGCCTGTGTATGCTAAGTGTGCACAGAACGAGGATCGCCGAATCAAAAAATACATTTGTAGAAGAAGTGCTAAATAGGTTCTGCCAGAACCCACGCCGGCTTCTCTTGAAGTAATATTACTTATAAAGTAAAGCCCCGTATTCATTGTAAACATTTGTTTATAAACATGGTTGCATAAACATGTTGCTGAGTTGCAGTCAACATGTTGAAGTCAACATTTGTGTTGCGTAGTTGATCACGCCACGTTGAAGAGTTGCCGCTCGGCGAGCGACAACATCAGGTTAGCAACAAATGTTGACGTGTGTGGACGTGTTTGTAAACAGTTGTAAACATGACAGCAGTGTGGAGAGTATAAAATAATAAAGTTGATATCATTATTTCAATCCAAAACAATATTGTGGGATTCTTCGAATATAGGATATAACGATAAAAACTAGAAAAACGATGCATGAGACGAAATTTCTGAAAAATGCAATATATAATACACAGAATACAACAGCACTACTTCCTCGGGCAACATATTGACGCAGACTGGCGTGTGGACGGGAACTATGTCTGTAAGCATTGTTGCCAGCAACTCTGATGTTGAGAAACTTTGATGTTGAGCAACAGTTGCGCAACAAATGTTTACAATGAATACGGGGCTTTAGTTAAAACTTAAATTTATAAACACCGACTATTCATAAGAAAACTATAATATCTGTCCTGTGTGTAATTGTTTATTTTCTGTACCTGAAAATATAAACCTCTAAATTTACAAATTAACAAATTGGCATAGGCGCAGAGCCCAAACGGCTCAAGTTACAAAAAAATTACCGGGGGAGGGGGGGATAGGCTGACTGCTGCCCCACCCTGAGCCCAAGGCTGGCTACGCCCATGCCAGAAATAAAGGCTGTGGATAAAACTACTTGCCATGCAAGTAATTTTACTTGCGAATGACAACGTGGATGACACTTGTGGTGATGGATGACCTTGGAATCTAAAGAAAGACCTTACAAGTTAACACTGAATCTAAATCATATCTAATTAATTATACATATATTGAACTTAGGGCTGATTTTTCCAACGCCAGATAACTTTATCGGAAGAATAATTTTGAATTTTTAACAGTTCTTCCACACAAAAACTGTCAGACGTCAATTTTATTCCACGAACAAAAATTATCGGTTTATTGAAAAATCAGCCGTTACAAATATTCACAGTTTGCCAAAAGTTGTCTTATTATAAAACAGGTGGTTTCTGTTTTCCAAGGAAAATTTGGTCAATGGAATATTAGACAGGCCTTCAATGAGCAAAATATTCATTAAATAATAAAACACAACATAATTACGGGATAATAATAATGAATAGTATAGGATCGTCTTGGCTAACGCAATGTGTTTCGTCTCTGATAAACAAGCATTGTTTTTGCTTACCACATTATTTCGGTCACATGTGACTAACACCTAGGTAGTGTCACTGTAAATTAAGTATAGCTGGTACAGATGCGAACTGAACCGCTGCGACTATAGTAAGACAATAATGTTGTTGTTTACTTTCCTAGAGTTGAGTTAGTACTTTATGTAGCAGTAAACAAACTATTGACTTACCTACCTATTGTTTTCAATAAGTTAATAATCAATAATACTATAATAATAATCAATCCTGCCTGAAGTATATTTTTAATTGAGCACCTGCTCTATCATTCTTTACGACCTATTTTAAAAATTAAGGTCATGTAAGTTTTAGTTATCGCTGGACAGGTTGCTCAGTCTGTTTCTCTCATTCAACGCATCATTGTTGCGAGGTCGTTTGCCGGTTAATTTCGAACAGTCTAGCGCTTCAATAAGGAGGCCTATACAACAGGGTTCACCCCGGTGCCCTGAGGCGGTACGTTCACGACATCACGTTACACCCTGATGTCACTCAGTCCTCGGCACGGCCTCACCTTGACCTGGGTGTTTGGAGGAATGCGCCACTTATTTCAGTTTGAAGCTTACTTGTGCCTAACGAAACACAGTTCCGGGTTTGATTTTGGAGTTCTCCTTCTCCTAGACAGGTTGCAAACCAATGCTGTTGATGTTGATGCCTATCTCGCCAAATGACACTAGTCAAATTTAACCAACGGATGCTACAGACTAGAACAATTCGACCTCAATAGTTATAATCGAGGACTCCAAAAACCCCAGTACACCAAAATATTAGACGGATTGGAGCAACGGAGTTTAACTCGCATTCGTATTCTTAGCAAATCCTTTCATTTGATACCCATATTGCAGGAAAACATAAAAGACTTAATCCGCCATCTTTAGAAGTCCGCCATATTGGATTTAGAGTGACGTCACTTTATTTTTCGAGGTATTATCAGCAAGCCCTTTCATTTGATACCCATATTGTAGGAATGCATTAAAAATAACTAGTCAGCCATCTTGGGGTGTTTCAGCATGTTGGATTTAGAATGATGTCACCATGAGTTAACCATGCATTGTCATCCAAATTAAACGTAAATACAAAATTTCAGCTCAATCGGTTGAAGATATCTGCTTCAAAATTGAGTTGCAAGATTCCACCCGAACAAACATAGCTACATACATACATATATTTCAAGTTAAATAAAAGCTTGTAAAAATAGCCAAATGGAGCCGCTCACCAACGAACAGCATTTAATTTTATATACTTAAATAAATAGATAAATATTTATAGTCATTCACTTTCACGTACACAAGTTATGACATATTATTTAAGTAACATTTTCATCAGATGAATGGTAGTTTCATTACAGTCATTACGCCCTACCAATCTACCTACCTTATTGGGCATCTTGTTCATGTCGGCAACATCTACAAATAATTTCCTTTAGCATTGCGTGTTCGTAAACTTGGAGCTAAAGTAACTTTCGTAACAGCGATGGCGCGACATCACGCCATGCCGCGCGGTCGACCCAGCGCTGGCGTTCGTGCAGTGCGGGCCTGCGGCGAGCATTCTCAGTAAAAGCAAACCGAACGTTCGAAGCACATGGCCGGTGGTGTGAGTTGTATGACTGATATTGTGCGGTATCATATCAACAACAG
This sequence comes from Luperina nickerlii, assembly GCA_963855955.1. Classification (NCBI taxonomy): domain Eukaryota; kingdom Metazoa; phylum Arthropoda; class Insecta; order Lepidoptera; family Noctuidae; genus Luperina; species Luperina nickerlii. The sequence goes on from OY979663.1 coordinate 10,436,013, forward strand.
CTGAGCTACGTCACGCGACGTCAGCCCATGGTCGGCTCTCGGACGCTCTCGCATCGGCCCACACACACCAGCCAGCCACTCACAGGCAGTTTACTGGTAGAGTCGGCGCGGCCAACACGTGTCGAAATCTTACCTGTGTTCGGATTTGTGTACGAAAATTACAGCTGACCGTATTTTGTTTATAATTTACATAAGAAACGTTTTGTGTCCTAGAAAGTTGACAGTGAAGTATACACCTCTTCAGCTATCCTACCAAGGTACATTTTATTTTGCTAAACTAGGTATTATTAATATGATTTTGCTTTCATAACGTTGTATTTTTTAATGGATTTATGATACACGTGTCTATGCAATTTCAGTATTGGCGTGTAGATTTAAACCTGCTTTATTTTTATTGTTTTGTTTAATTAAATTATCAATTAACGCTTCTGACTGTAAACTGAATTAAATATCACCTGTTGTTTCAAAATTGCTAATCACCTCATTGATAAATTGTAAGTATTAAACTTATTAGGTGATACTTTGCTTCTGATCTAAATCCTGTTTGACAGATTCGTATTCTACACGAGAACATAGCAAGAACACGAATCACTAGTATTTACCTTATTGTAGTTATTACTGTTGCACTGTATTTTTAACCGACTTCTAAAAAGGAGGAGGTTCTTAATTTGGATGCTTATACATATTACTATTATTTTTTATGTATGTTCGGGCATAACTCCCTCATATATAGACGGATTCGCAAAATATTTTTTTTGTGGAAAGAGGTTTATTCCGAAATGGTCCCATTTAAATTTCGTAAAGATCTGATGATGAGTTTCGGAGACAGACAACGGAACAATAAATGCCAGCAAATCAACCGCGATTGCTGCTATAGCATATTTTTATGCATTGTTTACGGAATCACACAACATAACATCACGCCTGTACTCCTTAAACGGTTAGGCAGATGTGTTCAATAGCTTTCTATCACTGATATTCACATGAATTTGTTTGGGGTAGGTAGGTACAACTAAAATTAAAAACTTTTTTACAAGAAAAAAACGTTTTTTTTAGTACGTGTCCTTTGAGCTATAAATACTTGTGACACCTTTCAGATAGCTACTTTTTGTTTCAATCATAAATTCATTTTAAATTCAAAATAATTCCAATATTTTCAGTGAACAACAAAGCTATGTTGTTATTTTGTGAAATCAAGTAATGTTCATACATAATGACGGTTGTTAGAGTCGACATTGTTTTTCTCTTATCGGATTGCATATTTACCCATGTGATGTGAGTCATAATAATACCTAGAATGGAATATAAACTTGTAGGAAGGCATTGCATTAGCCGTGTTGTTGTCCACTGTCCAGTAGAAGCGCAAACAGTGCGCGAATAGATCCTTCACCTTGATGATCTTGGCTTTGAAACTCGTTTCCTTACGACCTCCTTTACACCAGTCTTTTGGAGGATCCAAGCCTTAACCGTACTGAATGTTCGATTTATTAACACAGGTTTGTTACCTATTACTGCGTGGATTTTCCATTCTTCTACGTATTTATTTGCTTAACATAAACATAAATACACTTGGTATCACCTTTTGTGTTACATAATATAAAAAAAAACTAAAATGTAGATTTGATCGTCATACATATAAATAAGACGCATTTCCTACGTAAGTCTGTCGATAAACAAATTATCGCAGTTGTGATAAACATTAATAGTAGGTACCATCTATCTTTAATTCTTTACCCTGGCTTTCCAACTGTTCCTATTTGCAACTTGCAACTGGCTATTTCTTTTTCTCCACAGTTTCCACAAAATAATTTTCTTTTTTTGCAAACAATGGTAGGACAGGAGGACAGTCACATGATTAATATGGACTTTTATGGAATCGATTTAGTGAAGCCGTATCATCGTCTCATCAACTTCATAAGTCTCCTTAACCGAGAGATCCTCTTCCGGTCTTTCTCTTGACGCCATACACCTTCTTGTTTACTAAAACGTTCTGGCTTCATACCATCACTATCTTACGTGATGGCCTTGTAGTAACGCGCTTATTATGTCACAAGTGATATTCACACCAAAAACACATTTACCTATACATGTATATCAGGTAATGTTATTTTGTCATATAAAATAATTATCTTTATCTAACATACATCAGTCGACAGTCAAAAACGTAGTTCTGATGGATAACATTCACTGTCTGGCAGTCAACGTGTTAGATTGCAAAATCTTTCAAATATTTCTCAGCCATAAAATCCATACTATACTAATATTATAAATGTTATGTGAAAGTGTGTCTGTTACCTCTTCACTTAAACCACTGAACCGATTTAGATAAAATTTGGTATAGAGATAGTTTGAGTCCCGGGAAAGTACATAGAACAGTTTTTATCCCAATTTTCCCAAAGAATCGACACTTATGCAGCTGAAACCGCGGGGCGCCATGGGCGTAGCCACACTGGGGCAAGCTGGGGCGCTTGCCCCACCCTGGCTCTGACAAGAAAAAAATACGAAAATTAATGCATTGAAGCAAATGGAAGTGGCGGATCTGATCAAAATTTCGTAAATGCAATTTTATCCCAGCGTAAAAACTGCGCTTGCTATTTTTCTTGCCCAGCCATGTACAGACGCCAGCACGTCAAGCTACCCGAAACTGTCAAATTTTCCCAATCAGCTTTGAACCTTATGCTTTATAGTACGGGAGGTGGCGCTGCATTTTTTCTAGTAATTTTATACCGAATAAATTTTATTTCAAACAGTTGTTTAATGGTCAGAAATCGGTAAAGTGAGCGTCAGTTGTCGCACTAACGGTGGAGCTAAAGGAGACAGCATGAAAAAGTCATTGGAAAAAAATCAGCTCCGATGATTTTCATACCGAGCAAAAAATGTATAATATTATTGTTTTAGTCACATTTTTTCAAAAAATAGTCGTCAGCTGTATTGACGAGGGGGGATTATATGTCAGTCACGTGCATGAACCTCATTGAAAATTTGAAAAAAAAATTTATTTTATACCTTATGAAATTTATACATCTCAATTTTTATACTTTTAAAATAATAAAGAAAATCGTCAGCCGTATTTTTGACGGTGGTAAAACCGTCAGTCAGCCTGATAAACATTTTGCGCGCTCAATGCATTTGAGCGTTGCATAGGCTTTTTGGAAAATAAACTGACAATCTTTACGCCCATAAACAATTAGCTGACGATGAGTTTTTATTTTTTAATATTTAAATCATCTTATACTTCGAATTCAATAAGTATAACATCAATTTAATATAAAAAACACCACATTTTATTTATTTATTTTGTGTCAGTTTCAAATTATATACAGAAATATATATTTACTAGCTTCTGCCCGCGACTTCGTCCGCGTGAAATTTCTTGTTTCCGACCCACGCCGTCGCATCGCATCGCATCGCCTGCCCGCGCTGTCACTTCGTTTTCGCTTAGCGATCTTTCTGACTTTTATTCTTTTTGCTCGTCTCCTAAGGGTTATAGCGTGATGTTACATAGCCTTCCTCAAGAATTAGGCTAGCAAATGTAAAAATATTTTTTTAAATCGACTCCGAGAAAAATCCGACCGATTAGCGCATTCAGACAAACAAACTCTTCTGCTTTATTATTAGTATTTACAAATTCATCTTAAGATACGAAAATATGAAATATTATTTATTATGTTCGTCGTGTGTGATAGTCCATTGAATTGTATGGCGAGCGATATTGTATCTTAAGGGGGAAGCGCTAAGGTAGCCCGCGAAATTCAAATTTTCTTACGTTTTTTGCAATTTGCTGGTCAGTATTAAGTTGTACGTTGATTAATATGTGAATCGCGGCCGTAAGAAATATGTGTTTACAGAATTATAATCATTAAAGTCATCAACACAACTCTCTAAGACCACGTAAGTCCAAAGAATAACTGTTTCATGAAATCATCATTCTTTGGACTTACGTGGTCTTAGAGAGTTTTTTGAAAAAATGTGACTAAAACAATAATATTATACATTTTTGCTCGGTATAAAAATCATTGCAGCGGATTTTTTTCCAATGACTTTTTCATGCTGTCTCCTTCAGCTCCACCGCTATCGAAGCAGCTGACGTTCGGAGCTATTATGTGTTAGGGGAAAACTATTATTGTTATGATTTTCAGCCGGTATAAAATGACTTGCTCAAATATAGCGCCACCTCCCGTACTATTAGCGATAAAGTTGAAATTTTATTGAAGAAATTTGACAGATAGTAGTAGCTTGATGTGCGGGCGTCTGTACGACCTGTACAATAGAGCGATAATTCAGCACATTACGGCGGGTCAAAACGTGGCTTCGCTCAACCATGAGCGAAAATCGTCCAAGCGGCCTGTGTATGCTAAGTGTGCACAGAACGAGGATCGCCGAATCAAAAAATACATTTGTAGAAGAAGTGCTAAATAGGTTCTGCCAGAACCCACGCCGGCTTCTCTTGAAGTAATATTACTTATAAAGTAAAGCCCCGTATTCATTGTAAACATTTGTTTATAAACATGGTTGCATAAACATGTTGCTGAGTTGCAGTCAACATGTTGAAGTCAACATTTGTGTTGCGTAGTTGATCACGCCACGTTGAAGAGTTGCCGCTCGGCGAGCGACAACATCAGGTTAGCAACAAATGTTGACGTGTGTGGACGTGTTTGTAAACAGTTGTAAACATGACAGCAGTGTGGAGAGTATAAAATAATAAAGTTGATATCATTATTTCAATCCAAAACAATATTGTGGGATTCTTCGAATATAGGATATAACGATAAAAACTAGAAAAACGATGCATGAGACGAAATTTCTGAAAAATGCAATATATAATACACAGAATACAACAGCACTACTTCCTCGGGCAACATATTGACGCAGACTGGCGTGTGGACGGGAACTATGTCTGTAAGCATTGTTGCCAGCAACTCTGATGTTGAGAAACTTTGATGTTGAGCAACAGTTGCGCAACAAATGTTTACAATGAATACGGGGCTTTAGTTAAAACTTAAATTTATAAACACCGACTATTCATAAGAAAACTATAATATCTGTCCTGTGTGTAATTGTTTATTTTCTGTACCTGAAAATATAAACCTCTAAATTTACAAATTAACAAATTGGCATAGGCGCAGAGCCCAAACGGCTCAAGTTACAAAAAAATTACCGGGGGAGGGGGGGATAGGCTGACTGCTGCCCCACCCTGAGCCCAAGGCTGGCTACGCCCATGCGGGGCGCTACTAGTTAAAAATAAATAAGAGATTGCTATGATTGATTGATATGTGATGTGGTTCTGTTAAATAAACACGAGTGTGGTGTCGGTAGCTCCACGTGAAGCGTTCTGGTATGCTCGACCGGCTAACAGATAAGGTTTCATAAACAGTTGTTTGTTTGTCAGTCGCGTTGGATCCGTTTTCCTCACGTTCACATTAGTTCATTAGAACTTATAATATGTCAGTTTGCATAACCCGTGCCTTCGAGACTTCGTGTAGAGTCAGAAACTTCAGTTGTTTCAAATTAGGTTGTCGGACAACAAAGAGAGAGATAAAAGTAAATCAAACACCAAAAGGTGGTGAACTGATGACACGAATAATAGATTTCTGCCAAACAAAAGAAGTTTCAGTTTTCAATATTGATAAAAAAACACAATTTAATATGAACTGAAACGAGCAACTATAAAGGAAGTGGTGATCGGTTGGACATGTAACCCAAAAAAATTATGACAACAGTTGGTACAAAACAATAGAGCTGATTAATGATGACTCAAAAGGCAATACAGTAGAGATTCAGCGAAATATAGGACGAAGAACTTGAATAACACTTATTTTGCTAAAACGCGTTGAATATTGATGATCAGTATAGAATTAAACAAGTTCAACCTTGGCGCGGTGGCGGTCGTACGGCTTTATATCGGAACATAGCCGTTTAATAGTTGTATTTAATGGGTTCCATGAAACCATATTATTGAAACAAAACGTTTTAACCCTTAGAATTAATTCCGATAAATTAAAAAAAAATAGGTCGAAATACAAATACAATACTTATCGTGCAATTTTTTTTTAACCTAACTGAACTCTGAAAGTATGATTATCCAATAAAGTGTGTCAAACAGTTTAAAGTCATTAAGTGGATACTTTACATTTTCCAAAGCAACGGTTCCAACCGTCAAATTAGTCGGTTGTGAATTCCGTTTTCCGTGTAGAGGTGCGTGACCCTAACGACAATGGAAGTGTCACAGTAAAGATATTCGAACAGTGCAGAAACTACGTGCAAACGTTCGAAACGGCACACTCACACAGACGCGCGCATCTACGATACCCCTAAGGGCTCCCACACACATGCCTGTAACTTCCACAAAAGTATGCAAGTAGCTGGCATACTAGTATGGTATTCACTAATCAGAAGTTGTTATGGCACACGGCATGCGAGCTGATTGGTGAATACCATAATGACATGCAAGCTACTTGCATAATTTTGTGCCAGCTACTGACATGTGTATCCTTAGCATAAGCGACAGTCGCGGTGCTCTCAGTCACGGGTGCCGTGAATTGCCGAGTTGGAACGAGTAGTCGCGTAATACATTTATTCCTTGCGCCACGGACCGTCCATCTTTGCCTCGAGCGTATTGTGTATTATACGTCTGCTTGAACTCGGCTTCTTCAAATCCGGAGCTTTCGTTTTTTAAAGTCCCTGCTGATCTTGAAAGGTAAGAATGATTTATTGTTATAATCGACATCGTATAAAGGCTCCTACAAACAGGCGCGACACGCGATATAATTCGTTACAATAAAACACATCAATTTTACAGACATTAAGGCTGCGTTTCCACCAGAGATGTGCGAGGAGGATGCGTAGCGAGGAATGTATGTGAAACAAACCAATATAGCTAAAACTAAGTTAGCGTTGTTATTGGTTAGTTTTACACACATTCCTCGCTGCGCATCCTCGCTCATCTCTGGTGGAAACGCAGCCAGAGTGACAACACTAACGCTCCAATGGAGCGTAGGTAATTATTTCATTCAACAAATATGCCTAGTTTCCATACTGTTCATATTTATACTGTGGAAGTGTGTTGCTTATCTCTGTAGACATTGAACTTGAAGCCCTTGGAACTAAGAATAAGTTCAGCTGTCATTCAGCTCTCCTTGGACACCTGCCACTTTGTCTCATGCGTTAGTTGGTGTACTGTACTGCCGTGATAACGAAGAATGCAGTAATCGCAAAATGGCGGTTTCGAGATAAACGCGGGAAAGACATTTTTACATATTTGAGGAAGATGTATGTATTTTATAGCCATTCAAATATATCAGTAAAATAGGAAAAAATAAAAGCTTTTCAAAGATAATTATCTTATATTTCATAAATTTGTATTTCCATTAATAATGCGTATTATTGCGTTTAGCTTTAGCATCAGGCCTTGTGGAAACCACAGGATACTAAGATTAAATGCAGCAATTGCGCTCATTACTGCATTATGGTCTAGCGCATGTTGATTACTGCATTATTGCTAAGTATTAAATACCGCTTTTTAATGTCCGGGGCTAAGTAGATGTATACCTAATATCCTCTTACAAGGATTTTAAAAGTTTGCTCTATGGTTTAAACCGATTGCGGGGATATTAAAATTAAACAATTTGTAGAAGAAAATTAAGCTTTATTAAGACAACATTCATATTAACATCAGTTAGACTGACATATATTTATTTAATAGTAGGAACAATATTAGATTAATCTCTAAGTAGCAACAATATTTTCTATATTACCTGCTTAATTGTAAGCGTTTTCTCAATATATAAAGTAAATAAGACTGCTTCAATCCTAGTTCTAATAGTATTCAGTCTTGGATAACTTAAAAGCAAACAATTTGGTAGGTAAATACGTACGTAAACTAGGTATATCATGAAATGGATATCAGATACACATATAACTTGAAAATAATAGTTATACATTCTCATAACAAATTACATATCTTTTTTTAATTACTTCACTCCTAATCATATATTTAACAGTCTTTTAGGACATAATAATAATAAAAAATGTGTTTATCTTAAAATAGACTACATTTTGTCCTACATAATGAGACTATGTACTATTATTTAATTATCACAGAAGTAGGCTCATCGTTACATAAAGGCATATTCTTAATCCAAACATTAAAATAAAATTTAGGTAATCAATACCCATAAAAAACTAATATTATGAACATAAAAAACATAACTCCTATAAAAACAATAAATCTTATGGAAGAGTAAAAAATATAATTATTCTTGAGGCTCTCTAGTTTCAGTGAGATCTACAGACTCATCGTTAACAGGGAGGTTTTCCCAAAATAACAGTCTATTAGGAGGTATTATATCACCTAGTTTTCTTATTATACCAGTCTTCCTCTCTTGAGTTATTCCCCGTGCGTTCTGGTTTCTCTCTGCTTCCGGTATTGCAGATTGTTTTATTAGTTTGGTTTTCAGAAAATCTATTTCTATCATATTGTTGTCATCATGGCTCGTCCTAGCAAATAGTTTCATGCTGTTTCTTAGTACCTCGACACAAACAATATCTTTTAAATATGTTCTCTCTTCACATTTTTTCAGTTTATATTGTGAAGAGTGATCTTTGTATTTGTAGAAATCACTTATTTCCATAGGTTTAACATTAACTTTTCCCGAGTTTGCTAGCTGTACACAATCTATAAAATCCGAAAAATCATATACTTTCTTTGCTTTTTGGAGCTGGTTTTCGACCTGATGATGGAAATTATCTGCAGACATAAATGTATGCCCAGGTTCGAAATATTTTATTGTGATTTTAGTTGCTCTAATTAATTGGCTATTTATAATCTGTACCAGAAAAGTGAAAAATGCCCAATTTTTGTTTTGGCTAGTGCAGTTGTCTGTCCAAACAATGATTTCATCGCAATCACGTTTACTTTCGAAAAAAGATCTGTATGTACTAATAATGTCTTCCTGTTTTCTGCCAGATACTGCTTCATGCCAAACCGCTGCGAAAGGTTTTTCTTTACTAGAGCCCAAAGGCACAAAACTTTCGTTAAACGCTATAAGTCTCGGACAAAACATTACAACTTTAAACATGTCTAGTCTGGGTAACATAATGACCTTTTGCAAATCAGCAGAGTAGTAACATTTTGAAGATCCTGAGCTATTCATAGATTGTATTACATCTTGTTGGTAATAAGTTCGTGCTTTTTCAAATTTTTCTCGATGGATCTGGTATATAGTACAATCAGTACAATGTTCTGTATTTTTGCATGAAATTTGATGTAATTTGAAAGTTTCACATTGTTCGCACTCTTCATTACCTAACTGGGCAAAAGATATGTTCATATCTTTTTTTAAGATTTTCCTGTAGAGATCATAAGATACCTTAAAATTTGGATTCTTCTCCATAAAATCTGTATGCATCATGGTTGCAGTCAAATCACTTGGAAGATATCTTCTATTTGGGGCATGTGCACGCCTATAATGTGCAATGGCTGGTTTAAAACTCTCGATATGCTGTTTGATCGTTTCTCTGTCCAATTGTTTTGAATTACCATGTTTCCCGCGTCGATCCCCTTGAGCTTCAGGAAGCTTTTTCAAAATGTCAAGCACACGTCTATCATTATTTTTGTGGTATCCCAGAGTCGTGAGAAAGAATATTTTACAAACTTCCTTCTTCTTATTGTCTGTTTCAAAAAAATATGTATACGTGTGCGTCCGCATCATCTGGCTATCTTTAATACGTCTTTGTACTTCTTTTTCAGTAACCAACGACTTTACATATAAACCCTGTGCTTCATAATTTAACTTCCAAAATGTTTCATTTATGCATATGCGTTCTAATTCCGTAAAAGAAGACATGCATTTCTTTGTACAGGTTTCGTTGCAACCAGGTTTTACCGTCATTTTATCTAGTTTTCTCTTTTTCTTCTCTTTTAATCTTGTTTCTAACGATTCCACAAATTTGCGTCTCATTCTTGGTTTGCCTGATTTAGTTTTTTCCTGTGAAGTAACTTGTTCTATATTATTTTCGGACTCCATATTTACAACATGACTGGATTCAGTTGTAGGTGTGTCATGATACAAATTGTTATCTTGGGGCTCTTCGTTTGTCAAAATCATTGAACTAGATGCAATAGGAATCATTTCACAGGGTTCTTTGGTTTCAAATGTTAGATCTGTTAATGATATATCCATCAAAGAACTTGGTAACGTTTCATCACATAACAGACTAAATGATTCATCTCCCTGGTTTGAATTAAATTCTGTAGAAATAGAAGGTTCTGTTTGACGATCCGATTTACCCAGCACCATGTCTAACATGCTTCTTCCGCGGGAATTTTTGACAGACATTATGAAGACAATGTTCTGAAATACATAAATAATAAATGTACATTAAGCAGGAAAAAAAAACAAAAAAAACACGTAACAAATCGAAACACGTCACGAAATATACGTATACTAATACCTAAAATCTACTATAAACTAACTACCTAATCGGAACTAGATTTGTCTATAGATACCTAAAGTTACCTACCTTTCTGTTAAAAATATGAAATACCTACATATCAGATAGCTAACTTTACCTATCTGTTAGAAATATTAAGTACCTTCATATTACGATGTTCTTAATAATTCTATCAGTTATGTAACTTTAGTTATCCTGTAGGTATACGAGTATGTAAACAAAGTTGCAGAGTATGTATTTAGTTGTCGTTGTAAGTTTTATTTTAAGATTTTATTCCTACAATTAAATTATACTTCTATATGATAGATATTAACCCTTAGCGATAATGTTAGATACTAAAATGTATCTTTTCCCTGTATTTATAGGTTATAATAAAACCAAAATCTGACTGCCGCGTCAGATGATAGCTTTTTTATTTCAAGGTCCTGATGCTCTATAATACACTATATATAAAAGCAGACTATAATTATAAAAACTTACCAAAATTTCGTTCCATTAAAAAACAACAGCGCGCGGGATCAGCACACGTGCCGCACGTCTCACTTCGCCGAACGATGACGACGCACTGATTTGCTTCAACAAAACGCGGCACTGTATCGTACGGTAACGATCTCGCGATCTTTTACTACACACAAATGCAGTAATGTGGAGTACTGCGTTTTGGCTTAGCAACTGGTCTATAGATACTAAAATAAAATGTTACAGTAATGGCTATTACTGCACTTTATTTTAGGGCATTCCAACAAATACTGCATTCTTCTTTAGCATATGTTTAATACTGCGCTTTTTCTTATCATTGATATAGTTTTCATGTAAGTACTGCGAAAATCGTTAGCTAAAAAGCATACTTCCGGGAACTTTTTATATGAAATATATTTTTTTACATGTTAATAAACTCCTTGGGATCCCATTTCTTGCAAAAAGTAAAAATCCCAAAAATGTCGATTACTGCATTCTTTGTTATCAGGGCAGTGTACACTGTCCATCTAAAAATATATTTTCGTTTACCATGTTTATGTTCAACACTACTAAATATTTTATTCATGTTTCTGTCTACACCCGAGGTTAACTTCTTCTTTTGTAACACATTGTAATTTAATCGATTACCTAAATAATTACATATTTGAAACATTTCACAATTTTAGTCAATATACAGCATTTTAAATCTCGTAAGTATGTAAATAAATAAGGATGCAAAGCAGTTAATTTCCATCGAAGTAAAATGTCCTTTCAGGCAATGCATCACGTATTTTATGCTTCCTCTAACCTTTAAAGAGGGCAATTCCCTATAATTTTCACCATCCGGCATCTAACCTTCGCAAACTGGCTATGCCGATGCCGGCGACAGCGTCACTCTGAAATGACTATTTATACCAAGCGGGTATCACCTGCTAGTTACATCCTCAATCATTGAGTAAAGCCGGGCAAAGTCCGCGATAACTTAATATAATCAAACATATCAGTTTGACTTGGACTTAATGGCTGAGTATATTATTCAAATTATTCTGCATGCCGTACCCTGGTATCTCATTGATTGTGGTGACTAATTTAATAATGTTATGGCTATAATTATTTCATATAGTTATACATTCTTGCCAACTTTTCTTCAGGACATATTAATATAATAATGTTATGACGATTTGTCTCGCTATTCTTAAAAATTAGTCATTGTAAGCAGATACCGGGGGGCATAGTCCCCGGCCGTGGTTGCTCCGCACGCCTCGACTACGAGTACGAACGCTCTCGTCCAAGCACGCTGTCATCGCGTGTTGTCCGCTTCTATCAGATAAAAAATACAAATCGCACACCAACGTGAAACATGGCTGCTAGGTAACTCCTCCCAGCAGTGAATGAAATGATGAACATTTCGTTAAACATTCGAATTTTCTCAATCCTAATTTTCAAATGTGTATGGAAGAACTACTGCTTCAATAAACTAAGAATATCGTGTCAGCGACCTTAGTAGTTTCTACAAAATCTTTATTATACACGATGACTGGTAGTTTTGAATCTTGTGTGTCGAGCATGCAACATTGGGTAACATCCTGTGTGTGCAGTGATGCCTAGTTGTAGTGCATGAACCCAACAACCCGCCTCATATCTGCTCTTATAGTAATGAACACTTGCGCTATTTATGTCCATGTATGTACCTACCAACTTCGTTGTAAACCATTCCAGTTACATTGAGATTTATAAGTAGGTACGACGTGTACGCAGAATTGGGACGAGAATTTATCAGTCTTGATACGATCTAAATCTAAAATGGACGTAATGGATAGTAGACAGTGAGACCATAAAAGATGGAGGCTTGCTTGTTTCACAATCAAACTGACACTTATCTAACAACATTAGGTGATTTGAAATACTCGATTACGCATAAATAAGGGAATTATCTGTGTCTACGTATTTAGACCGGATAAGATTTTTTTATTCTATTCGAAATATTACTAGTATTTCTATGAATGTCATTGAATTTATTGTTATATCGCTGCTATACATTTATATACGAAATAATGATTTCCTTTTGAGTAAACTGCATATTTGGGACAGGAAAAGGACAGTATAAACTAAAATGATATCGATACCGGAAATTTCAATTGTCGTAAAGGACAAAACACGACTTTTCAGTAGAGACAAAAAACAAAAAAATAAATTGTTTTTAACTAATATCTTTTTCAAACAAAGTACAATATTCATGATGTCAAAAGAAACCCCAACTATTTTTTCGTGTTCTATCGCTTTAAATTAACAAAATAAACTTAACTTAACTATTGACGAAAATGAGAGTCCTTTACAGCCCACAAAAATAGAACTTAAGTACTTTACAGCCACGAAAAATTGGTTATAGTAAAGTCAGATGAGTCGTAAAGGACTAATCTTGATCATTAATGGGTAGTATAAGTCAATTAAATCAGAGACTAAGGGGGTAAAAGGAACAAAAAACTAAAGTTCTAGTTAAGAAATACCTACAATAGGTAGTAAAACTAGGTGAAATAAAAGGGTTTTTTTATTATTTTTTATTTATTAATCAAAATATTTTATAAAAAAGTAACAATAATGTTATTCTAATATGAACTCAAAATTTAAACAAAATGTGATGCTATTTTTTATTTAAATCGCAAGCAATCGTTACGATGCTGAAAAACAACTAAATTTTTTGAATAATCAGCTAATAAATTAATCTACTAACTAGTTTTTTTAATAATTATTAATGAAACTCAAAGAATATTGATCAAAACAGTCTTATACTTAAAACTAGCTCCTGCCCGCGACTTCGTCCACGTGAAATTTCTTGTTCCCTCGACCCACCCCGTCGCATCGTCTGCCTGCGCTTTTAATTCGTTTACCTTTTTTCTGACTTTTTTGGTTTTTGCTCGGCTCTTAAGGGTCCTAGCGTGATGCTAAGTAGCCTATAGCCTTCCTCGAGAATTGGGCTATTAAATGCAAAAAGAATTTTTCAAATCCGACTGGTAGTTCTAGAGATTAGCGCGTTCAACCAAACAAACAAACTCTTCAGCTTTATAATACTAAGTATAGATATAATTAAAACAACCAAAAATAATAACAAATTTAGCCCACCAGAACTGAAAACTCAAACAATTGATATTCTAAAGTATAATTAAATGACAAGTAACTTCAGTCTTTTAAAATTATTAGTAATTAAACATAAACACTAAATATTTTTTTCAAAACATAGTGGTCTTTTATAATAATAAAATTAGAATAACCGTGTCCCACTGGGAACATTATTTAAACATTTTAAATGTAAAATCATAGAGATCAATTGCGTCGATATCGTCTTCCTCGTCAGTTTCAGGAAGAATGTCTTTAACAGTTCCTAAAGACGGTAGATCTAAATACTCCTATAAAAACTTTTTCACTTAGGTGTAATTTTGAATTATTTTGGCAATGTTTGAGATAAATCCTAAATAAATTTGTAGCATATTTAAATTCTTGAGGTAAATATGGACATGAACTCTTTTTACGACAATAATGCGAAGGAACGGCTGGAAGGCTTCGGATGAAAGCTTTTGCGTATGCTTTATCTTCATCACTATACTTCTCTGCATGACATGATCTCTTTTCTATGCTTGCCATATGCGTGCATTTTTCATTTAAGTAAAATAAAATAAAAATTACAAGTAATAAGTCAAGTAGTTACAGAATGTAAATCAATTTAAATAAAAAAAAAGAATAAATTTACAATTAAATTAGCAACCCGTTTGATTTTGTCTAGACTTTAGATCGTCCTATGGAGCAGGACCAGCATGTTTCCAAGCGTTCTTATCTTGGACAATAATCTTCTAATTTATAGTATGCTTGTTTACAAAGTGTACATAGTGTGAGTTTTAAATTTTCTTTCATTTAATTTCAATATAGCACAAGTTATTTTATTGTAACATTTAACACAGTACCCCATAAAAGATGTATGTACAGATGCCAGCACATCAAGCTACCCGAAACGGTCAAATTTTCCCAATCAACTTTGAACCTTATGCTTTAGCGATAAAGTTGAAAATCTATTAAAGAAATTTGACAGATTGTAGTACTTGATGTGCTGGCGTGTGTACCTTGGCTAATCTGAAAAATGTCCTTTACGACAATTGAAATTTCAAAATATCCTTTACGACAATTGAAATTTCTGGTATCGATATTGTTTATAATGTCGTATAACAAAGTTCAATGCAAAAATTACATTACGACCTCATAAATAATTAAAACATGACTTTACGCTCCCTATTGAAAATTATTTTTACGATACATCCCAAATAGTATAAAAAATCGAGCTAGAGCTGTTGAAAACCCAGGTCGTAAAGGGCTTTTTTTTAAAGATAGAAATATTTCAAATATACCAATCGATAGAGCTCGCGACGCTGATTCCAAATATGTATATAACTCATTTTCGGCAAAATGTCCTTTACGACAATTGAAATTTCCGGTATCGATATAATAGCAGTATGCTCATTCGCTGGTCACTCTCTTCCTATCCCTATTTAATTCATGATTTTGTCACGTTATAATTTTAACACATTGTTATTTCTATTGTTTCAGGAAGCCTAATGTTTTTTTATCTCAGCCCCAAGATGGGGTAATTTATAAGACATTACCTAAGTGAGTTACAGAACCGTGTTTATTGAGTGAAGTGAACAATATAGTTGAACCAGAGACTGACAAATCAGCAGCCATGTATTCTATGAACTATATTGGCAAGTTCATTGCGAACTTTCGCGAGTTTTACAACGAGATCAACGGCGCGACGTTGACGGGCGCCATCGACGTGGTGGTGGTCGAGCAGCCGGATGGCAGCTACACGTGCTCGCCCTTCCATGTGCGCTTTGGGAAGCTTGGTGTTCTACGCTCTAGATTCAAAGTGGTAAGATACTTGACGATTTCCTAAACAGAAAGACCTATCTGCAAGTAAAGCATTACTCTCTTCCACAATACAATTCTTGGACTTCTGTGAAATAAATAGCGTCATTATTTATGACGCTCCAGAGTCGTGTGAGGACTTTAATATAGTTGCTTCCCGTTATTTCAAAATGTTTAACAGTGTCTACGTCATTTTCAGTCATACATTTTAGTTAAAGATCTTATTGATTAAAGTGCAGACTGCAAGAGTGTGTCGCGTAATTATTACAAAAATCTACATATAATAGCATGAACCACATCTGAGATGTGAATTAATTGTGCTTTTGGTTTTCCTTGTGCGCACACTGAAAGTAATGTATCAGATGTTTTATGAGCAAAGGTAAATAATTACCTACGTATACGTATACGTAAATGGCTTCCAAGTCTTATGCCGTTTTATTTGCATTTGCTTTTGCGCGCGGCTTTGCCTTGTAGATCGGAAATTATCCCACGGGCACGTACTACCGGGATACACAGTAGGTACCCTATGTCCTAACCCAGGCATGATCTACCTGTGTGTCCAATTGCATCTACATCTGTTTATCCGTTAATGCGTGAAAGGTAACAGACAGAAGTGAGTTACTTGCGCACATTATAATACTATCATAATATAATTATGTAGAAGTAAAGTGGTACTGGTGAAAACTATTTGGATCGTTTTTGCGTCACGGTGGAAAAAGCAAGCCGCACATTGAATGTAAATGCCCACGCGAAAAGTTAAGACTTGTTTGGCCTTCAAATCAGTCGTCCAACTAAAACATCTCCAATACTTGCGACACCTAGCGACAAGCCACGCCTCTATGTATTCTGTCTGTATAATATAGCACGTAACGAATGTTTTTTGCAATATGTCGCCGGTTATTTCAAACTCATTTTTGTATTTACATAAGGCTGTGTATTCACTATTTGTTATACGTAAGTGTTTAAATAGCGATTCCGCGGAGAGCAGTGTTGGGATTATCCGAGTTCATCTGTGTTAATGTAAACAACCAGTTCAACCAGTTACAAATGTTATTAAAGTTGTTGAAGTACATGCCTTGCCTCTCTAATACATAAGTAGGTAACGATCATTCAAAATGACAAGTCAATTTTTTATTCGCAAACTCTTGAAAGCCGCAGCAAAAAGTTGCTAGTCGAAATGTTGGCTCAAGTCGTCAATCATCTACGATGTTAAAGAAATATTATTTTAAAATATACATTTTGGACTGGTCGTGAACTGGTGACAGTCGAAAAGCGGTTCCCCAGATGTCGAGAGTAAGAATATAAAAAAGTAAATGTAAAGCGGGGTCAAAGACAAAAAAACGGAAAGGAAAGTTTCAGTTTTTCTTCACAGTTCATTAGTCACATTCAGGGACTTGAAACGTTACTCAAAATAACGTTACGCGTAGTTCCGGTACCGATAATTTGTACCGTTCCACCAGGATCGTAACAAAATGAATTCCTTGGCTATAACGATAGTGACAAACGGAGCGAAATCTTCAACTGTTAACTAACAATTCATTTCGATACTCAATTTGCCAGCTTCATGACTCATAAGATGACGAAAAATTATGAAGAATAACGTTACAAATGAATCTGTAACGTTTCACCTGTAACGTTATTACAAGCGGATAAGCTTAACGTTACCGATACCTATAACGTCACTTATATTATAATATTGTTCTACGAAAATAATATTCTATAACTTTTTTTTTGTAACGTTATTGATATTTTCAGGTTTTAGTATTGTTACAAATTTTGGAACGTTATAAGATAACATTAGTGGCAACAGAACGAACTTCATTTCGTTTTCAAGTCCCTGGTCACCAGTAGCGAAGGGTCTATTTTTGTAAGAATTAAGCTGAAGTAGATATCTTTAATATGATTATATTATTTGTCTATAGAATACTGAGTGTGCCATTTTTCAAAGGGAAGCCGGTAGGAATCGAGTTGTATGGAACCTTCGCCACTGCTGGTCACATTATTGGATTTATCTTGGACGTCCTCCAGTCGCTAGTTCAATAGCGTCAATTACCTATTACTGAAATTTAAACCGAACTCCAAGGCTCATTCTTTGGTAATCATGTAATCAATCACCACTGTGATTCATAATTGTGATGGACAATTTCAGCTTTCGTGAGTCGTACGTCATATATTCCTCCACATATTAATGTGCCTACAAATTTATTTTAATCTAGCTGTAGACAGAGCGTCCACATTCTTTGTCGATGCTCTCTCAGTTTACGCTCAATGCACGCGTCTGCGTCTAGATTATTCGCTGATAAATACACGTACAAACTACAAACCAAACCATTCGCAGTTAGCAAATAAATATACATATTTTATATCAAACAACATTTCTAAATAACGTGTTTACTGACACGTTACAGTAAAAATAACGAAAAGCATTAAAGGTTGGCATTATCTTAATGATAATGTATTTCAAATTTATGTGTAGATAATGAATTAATGACGTTGTAAGCTGCAAAAGATAACTTCTACGTATCAAAGGATCGATAACCATTGTTATTAAAGTCGTTAGTGAATATCTTTATATTTTTAGTACATTGTTTAGTGGTGAATTAAGGTACATTGCCAAAATGAGCTGAAGAATCTGCGTCTTACTCGCTTCGGGTGAAAATTGGAATAAAGCCAAAGTAGGATACAATTCTCACCAAGAGTGAAGAATATTTGGCACAAATATTTTCTTCATCCGGGCACCTGTTAATTTTTGAAACGGGACAAAACATTTATTGTCTAATTTCCATTATACGTTAATTATCTACAAGTTTATTCAATTAACTTTATCTCTGGATGTTGCAAACGAAGTCTTTTAATTGAATAAATAATTAAATTCCGGACACTACTTAGATAACATGCCAATTATTTGAGGTGAATGGTATTTAAAATCTCACTCGATTTACAGCTCAAATAACAAATGAAAAACTTGTATTTTTAGCTAACAGTAATAGAATCTAAACGTTTAAATTCATGTGTTGTCCCATATCGTATTAAAAAATTTTTCGCAGGCTCACGAGTTTCGCAGACCACTTGGGTTTTAACTTGCTATTTTTGGTTGTGAAACATTGCAATTAAAATAACACGATGCAAAAAACAAAAACTGATGTAATGTATACTGCACATAATGCGGTAATTAATTCAGACTACAACCATGAGTTTGATGAACAGGTGGATCTAGAGCTGAACGGTGAGCCGTTGGACATTCACATGAAGCTCGGAGAGTCGGGCGAGGCTTTCTTCGTAGAAGAGGTGGGTGAGGACGAGGCCGAGTGTTCGGCGCACCTGGCCACCTCGCCTATCCCGGCGGCGCGCTTCGAAGACTTGTACGAGCCGCGACGACGAAACTCGCTCTCCGTCGTTGAACCCGACCATGGACAAGCCTCTGATTATACGAAGAGAAGGTAAATTCATAACACCTCTGCGCATAATACAGTTAATAAACCATAATTCAAATAATGGCATAGTTTCTTCTTAAATATTTATTTATGTAAGACTCATCATAGCATAGCATGTACGTTCAACGTCAAATGTTATTATTTATGGTCAGAATGGAAAGTGACAGGTTGTTAAATATCACACACAATTACATTGCGTGCAAATTGTTGGAAAGCGAATTTCCCAATGCATTTGCATTATTCACACCGACGATTATGATAATAATTGTACTTGCACTATAAAATTAGGTACCTACTCACTTAGCCACACTTCATTATTAACGCCATTAGATTATCATAAAAGCATAACAATACCGTTTTTGTTCCACAGATACACAGCTGACGGGCAATCAATGCAGAAACCTGACTTAAGTAAGATAACTAAAAATATTACCAAAGAGGACAACACAAATATCGACCATGATGCTTTATTTGAAATGGATGGCCTCGACGAGGCGACTGACAAGGTGGACAGGGCACCCCGGACATTTGCAGCCACGCAGCTCGGCGGGGCCGAGAGCGAGGCGCACCAGGTTGTGCAGAAGATCAGCGCTCACAACGACTTCCGGCCCATCGAGGCTGCGCCCTCCAACCAGGACGAAGTCAAACCGAACGGCGGCAATGGAAAGAAGAAGAAGAAGACTAGAAAAGCAAGTTCAAAGAAGCACCAAAGAAAGTCTTCGACTAGTTCTATTTCGAGCCAGTCGGACCGCGCGGGCTCGGAGCAGCGCGCCACGCAGCCCGCGCCCATTCCTAACGTCACTGATATCAACTTCTTTAGTGACACCGAGGTTCATGTTACAACGCTTAGGTAACTATTACACATTATTGATCTCGTCTCATTCGCGCGATTCACGAAAGTTGACATTGTTTGAGTGTCCAGTAAGATGTATTCCACCATGCCCGTTTTTGAGCGAGTCGCCTCATTTCAGTGAAGAGATGTCCAACCTCAAGCTGAATGGTGACAACCGTATCCCGCTGGCGTTGTCCGACACAGCGTTTGAGGTGCACGCTGCCCCCAGAAACGCGTAATAATCAATAATGAATAACATCCGTTCACTCACACGCTTGCAATAAGCACGACCCAATTCATCGTATTTTTATTGTTAGTTCAATAGTTTCTGTTCATGCCTAAACGAATTGTATCTCGTACTGATACCAATCAACGTTATAGTTAGTGTAAGCTGTACGCAATCACTCGCTTGTCGTAAAGTTATAAAGTTAGCGTAGTGCACCGCTCGACACCTAACAATATTATCTCGCGTTATGTCTTCATTAAATATTTATGTTCGCACTTTTGTCGAGTCGTGCTTACTACTCCGTCACCACAGTAGACATTATGTATATTCTTTAAATCACTTTTTATATTTTCTTAAAGTATTATAGTGGTAGTAGACATTTGTATTTAAAAATAGCTTGTTGCTATGACTAATTTAAAACAAAAATAGTATTTTTATTCCAATAACATAATAATATTATCTGATCAAGGCATAGCAATAAATAAGTAATAACGTATTTTCGTCGCATTGTGTCAATACAGGCGATATTAATCAAAGGATTTAATTTAAGATATGAGTCAGGGTGGAGATGAGTCACTAACTCGTAATTAAATGGGTATTCTAAAGTCTAAAATACATACCTCTGTATCCGAGTCCCTCGTATTCAATATGATTATTTAATAATTGGATGGCCTCGATTTGCACTTACGTGTTAATGTTATTATAACAGAGCGATGCTTGGCTAATTAATAGCAGAATCCAAAATGAAAACTTGTCTTATTTACGGCCAGAATTTATTTTAATTCCTTGCCTAGTTGCCTACACATCGGCATGTTTCCTGACTATAGAGCGTTTGTAAGTAGCGAGGTTATGTCAGAGCCTCTTCGATCTGCAAGTGGGTTGCAACTGGTGGTGAAACCTTATTATTTTTTGTGCAACAGAGGTTCGCGCAGCGGCACGCCGGTGCAGTCGGACACGGAGGTGGAGCTGGCGGGGCGACAGGGGGACAAGTCGTCGCAGTCGTGGCGCTGGGGCGAGCTGCCCGAGCCGCCCGTGCGCGGCGCCGACTCGCCCCCCGCGGCGCACGCGGACGCGGGCCCGCCGCCCGCGTCGCCGGCCGAGCCGCTGAGCTCGGACGAGGAGCGGCCCAGCCGGCGCGGCGTGCTGAGCGGCATGTTCCGCTTCATGTCTCCGCGCGACGCCGACGTGCCCGCCGAGGGCGTCTACCTAGACGATCTGGACCGAGGCCAGGTCGACCCTGATCTCTATTTCCCGAAGCACCACACTGACAGATATCGATCTGGTGAGATCTTTTGTAAGTTGTATATCTGTGGCTTGGAACAAGCAGTGCCAAGGGCGTTTTTTCACAAAAACTGTATACAGTTTTTGTGCTACAAAAACTGTAGATAATGTAATTAAGTAAATTGTTTTGAATTATTTATACACACCTCACATCCAAAAAAAAATGTTAAATCTGAATATTAACCAAATAATGACTCCTGCTACTCTTGAACCAAGCTGCGAAAATCGTCACTTTAGTATTATCACGTCAGATCCCGTTGGTCCTCACAATGCCTATATATAATAAGCCCTCATTGCCCAGGTGCAACAGGGGGCCCCCACCCCACCTCGGGCCCCACGGAGGAGGAGTACGAGTCCGGTAACGGTCCGTCCCTGCCGCAGTCACCCGCCTCGCTACCGCCTACTTTGGACTCCGATGACGATGAGAAGCTTCTAGCCAAGTAAGAATATACCCATCTGATAAAGAATTATAAATTTCGACTGTGTAAATGGAGTTTAACAAGTGCGTTTTCTTGCAGAGGTCAAGTTGGCGTGTACGTGCAAGAAGAGCGCGTTTCACGGGCGCTTTCGTTCGAAGAGTTCTGTGAGCGCGGCGGAGCGCTGGCGGCCGAGGGCCGGCTGGTGGTGCGGCTGGGCGGCCGCGCCATGCCCTGGCGCAGCGCGGGCCCGCTGCTGCTGTCGCTACTCGCCTACAGGCGCCCGCTGCCCAACGTGAGTTACTACCACAGCTACTCAACTACTAATGGTTCTGTGGAAATACTCAAATACTACTTAATAGTTGGTGTTCTGGAATCCCAAAGTCCAATGTTTAAAAAAAAATCTATTGCAACCATAACTTTTAGAATACAAAATCTCTTTTCTACTTGCAGCGTGTACTCGAATCCTTAGAGAAGAATGAGAAGGACGAGCCTCAATCGCGTGTGTCGGACAGTACAGCCAAGCCGCGCGGCTACTCGTGGTGGAGCTGGCGCCGCTCTACGTCAGACGCCAAGCAGTGAGTTACACTATGTTATACTTTAGACAAGACAAGTGTTCCCGTTCACATTGGCAGGTCGAAAACAAGAGTCTTCATCTTATGACATTTTATCCGAACGCTGATGCAGTGACATCATACCCCAGAAAAGTTGACACACTGTGACACTGCGTCAGTTTGACGTGTTTATAGCCTTTTCATACGACTTCCAAGAACTTTGAATTTACGGACAAGTTACAAATTTCTTATCGTTTCAAGCCGACAGGACAAACTATTATAATATGAACCTTATCTTACTTCATAATTTAATATCACCTGCATATTTCAGCACCGAATCTTCACCTCCCAAAGATGACATCATGCTAAAAGAAACCGTGGCACAAATTGAGATGGCAACGGAACCTAAAACTGTGACCATTCATGATCCACTCGAGGAGAAGCAGAACTCCGTCGATGAAAAACCAGATGAAGCCAGAGAATTGAATATTGTTGAAGAGATGGACCCCAGAGAGTTTCTTGAAGACGGGCCGCAATCACTACCACAGATTATCGAAACTCAAGATCAAGGTAACTTTTGCAATTCATTAAATTTTTTTTTCAAGCCTTTTTTATGATACATTCTATCTTTATGATTTTGCTGTTCACAGTGGACCGACATGATCACAGCTCGTCTGATTCCGATCAAGATGGGCAAGTCAAGAGGACTGGTCGCAGACACTCATCCTTTAGAAAAACTTTACGACTGTCATCGGAACAAATTGTAAGTTCAATATACTATATTAAATCAATATAGAAAGAAAATTGATGTCTATGATATTTTAAAAATTCTAATGTATTCTTCTTCTCCTTCGTGTCACTGGCACGACTGTATTTTAGATCTTGTTAGCCCAAAAACTTTACCACTTCCACGGCATTGTAGGTAGCAGTTGACTGCATGTTTTGGGACACAGAGGGCAGGATATCTAATTTATTATGGTTGTTTTACAGAAAAACCTCAACCTCCGCGAAGGCATGAATGAAATGGTATTCAGTGTGACAACAGCGTACCAGGGCACGACGCGGTGCAAATGTAACGTGTTCAAGTGGCGATACGACGACAAGATAGTCATCTCGGATATCGACGGGACAATCACCAAGTATGACGCATTTGCTAATCATATTTTTAACACTAAAAGTAAAATAAACTAAAAATAAAAAGTAAAGAAAAAGATTATTCTAGATTGGATAAAGTTAATATACATTATAATAATATTAAATGATTCCTTGTTCAGATCTGATGTGCTGGGACACATCTTCCCACTGGTGGGAAAGGATTGGGCGCAGTCAGGAGTTGCCCAACTATTTACTAAGATCAAGAATAATGGCTACCAGTTACTGTACTTATCTGCGAGAGCTATCGGCCAAGCCAGGGTGAGTACTATAAAACGTTATTGTCCGAGGATAATTTGATTGTGTTATGTTAGTCTTTGACATTGTTCCTGTTCATCTATCTATATATATAAAATTCAAAGTCCTGACTCACTGATATATCAACGCACAGCCTAAACTGCAGGTCCTAGAGACATGAAATTTGGAGGGTGTATTCTGGTTTATCGAAATTCCACCCCTAAGAGGGTGAATGAACCCTAAGAGGGTGAGAGTAAATGGTGAGGTAGAAAATTTACGCAGACGTAGTCGCGAGCAGAAGCTTGTCATTTATCAAAGAACAAAGTAACACTGTGTGACGTCCAGACATGTTAGAATTGCACAAAATATAAGGTTCAGTCAAATGGACGACCTTAGTGCTTTACAGCACCTTTAATTCGTAGAAGTAAGGGATTTTTTTCGTAGTAGGAGTGTGACATACGTCTTCGTTGAATACGGTTGACTTTAATAGTTGAACTAGCTGCGCCCCGCGGTTTTACCCGCATAAGTCTTGATCCCGTGGGAAGGTTATACATCAGAATAACACATGGGATATGTGTTATTCTGATGTTTAAGCTATATTACTGTAAAGTTTCATTGTTGTCATGTGATAAAACCTCATTGGCAAATCTCAAATGTTAACCCAGACCATTTCTGCGATCCCTCACTTTCTCAATAAATAATAATGAAATCTCTTTCGCTAGGTAACTCGCGAGTACCTCCGCTCAATCAGACAGGGCGAGGTGTGTCTGCCGGATGGTCCGCTACTCCTCAACCCCACGTCACTATTGCGCGCTTTCCATCGCGAAGTCATCGAGAAGAAGCCTGAAGAGTTCAAGATCCAGTGCCTCGCCGATATCAAGGCGCTGTTCCCGCAAGGCTCGAACCCCTTCTATGCGGGCTATGGCAACAGAGTTAATGTGAGTGTCAAATTGTAGAAGATACATGAGAAAGCTAATTCCCATAAAAATGTTTCAAATGTCATCTCAGCGACAGTCAATGTCAATAACTTGAAAAAAATGTATGGAAATTAAGGGTCTTTTTGAAAGATTGAGACCGAGATTGGGAGGCAGACGTTCTTAAAAATACGGAGAATGCCTCTCTGAAATATTGTCTTATATAATCATTGACACTTCCACACACTCTTTTTGTGGATTAATCACATTTTTTATTATGATAAGTACAGGAAATAATAAAAGTATTTTTTTTTATCTGCAGGACGTATGCGCATATCAAGCAGTTGGCATTCCGATCGTGAGAATTTTCACTATCAATTATAAGGGTGAACTAAAACATGAACTGACTCAGACATTCCAATCCACGTAAGTATGCTATCACTAAATAATTGGCTTTCCGTCACGATCTGTTTCACGTTGCCTAGTCACTAACACTATATTTTACTCACTGTACTGAGTATTATATTTTTATTTCAGTTACAACGTGCAAAGTGACATGGTCGATGATTTCTTCCCACCACAGAAAACTGAAATAATTATTAGCTAGCGCGAGGTTTAGGTGTCTAAATTATTTAAGTACATAGTTATGAGAATAGCGAGCACACGATATTAAGCCGGTAAGCCGAATGGAATGACTTTTAAGGCTTGATCACGTTTGCGGCCATACTTCATTCATTTTCAAAAACAAAATTAATACCATGTAACCAAAATTTTCTATAACGCCCTAATTAGCTGAATACTAAATATTACTGACAAATAACTTGCAATCATCGACATGTCATCTGTCTTGTCTTTTTTCTGTGTTGGTTTTTGTCTTCGCGTTTTTTTGTTTATAATATGTTCATGATGCTGTGGATTCTTCTGGGTTTTTTTTTCAATAATAATCTTTCATTTTTCTCGCACAAAATTCTTCTAACTCCGTTATGTTTCATCACCATACATAAACAAATCCGTCAGGATAAAAAAAAGCACGTCAAAAATTGATGGTCATTGTGTTTGTATACCAATATCAGTATGTGTAATTGCGCTAAATGTATGTGAATGTAAAATAACTACACTTCTACCTTGGTCTTATTGAAGACTCTTTGATATTATTGTTACTTTCACACTGAACCAGTGAACAATTAAGAAATTGTATCACTCTTTCTATTGATTCTTTGAGCATGGAAACAATTTCACTATGGTATCTTTGAATGTAACAACTGCCAGCAGTTTTTCACTACCTACTACAATCGCCATGAGGATAATTATTGTGGGTCCCTAAAGGGTAGGGGAACAAGAAGCATTTTGCGATTAAACGGGAAGTTCTTATCCAAGTATCCAACTGAGAAATTAAGTGACAAGAAATTAAATATTATAATGTTCTTCATAAGATTTACGAACTCTGCTTAAAAAAACTGCTGAATCCTTCGAGTATTTGTGCAAGTATGAGTAACAACACGACTATTTCCTCTGCAGATATTCGCATATGTCGGTGCTGGTGGACCAGGTGTTCCCGCCGGCGCAGTGCGAGCCCAGCGACGAGTTCTCGCAGACCGTGTTCTGGCGCGAGCCGCTCCAAGATGTCCAGTTGCCTCCCATATCCCCACCGCCACCCAAAAATCATTGATCAAATGATTACCTACTTTCTACGCATCTACAATATCTTTTCCAACTCTAAACTATATCGCTTCTTTTATTACTACTTATTTTGAACGTAAGATTCAATTATATCAACGTGCCTAACTCGGCTTTGCTTGCCACAGTGTAGATGGAAAGGCAAACTTGAAACTTGGTTATTCCATAATTTAACTAGAGTGTCGCGTAGACTTAGCTAGAATGATAGTTTCATTTGGGCTGCTTTAGATATAGGATGTTTAGTTTCTTACGCCACAGTTAGTGAAAATATAGAGATAACTAAAATGTAGTGAATACCAAAAACAATATGAAATGCTTAACTTGTAGTTTCTCGTGTGTGTTACGTACGTTTGATTGTTGTACTGTGATGTGTCTAGCGGAATATTGTTTTGGAAAGTCTTTATTTACTTTGTGCAGTAATGTATAACTTGATGAGGGTGATTAATATAATTTACAATTTATTCTCTGCAAAGACTGTGTATACATGATGGTAAATGGTTTGCAGGTTTAGGTTACAAGGAATCAAGTTAAGTTTTGGTTTCGTCGATTATGTAAGCTGTGATGTCGTCGACTGATAACGATGCTTTATTTTTATACTGTGATTACCTATTTGTACGTGCTAAGTTATATTTGTGTTAAAGCAATACACATTCGTAAAATGCAGAGGCTTAACTTCTGATAGATTTATTATATTCTTTGTAATCAACACCTCTAATGATTTTGAAACATTGATTTGTAATAGTTAATATTATGTCGAATTAGAATTTGGTATATTTTTAAAAATAATTTATTGTTGTTTCTGTAATTGTTTCAATAAATATTTTCAGAAATAACTAAATATTGTTTTAATAGTCTTGTTTACTTCAGTCGTAATTATAATTATCTATGCCAATAATTAGGTGCATGGCATATCATCGGCTTATCACCACGTTCTAATCATGTTCACGTGCACAAGGTTCAGGTGCATGAACTATGCACGTGCGCGGCCACATATGTAATCTTCGCTTTGTCTATAGGTTGACGGCCAATGGATTAAGATACTGCCAACGTCGGCCTCTGGCTTCTGCGGCCCAAATAGCCTCTACATACCGGTTAAATAGTCTTAAGTACATACCATAAGATTACCCAGGAGTATATTATTATATTAACAGTGAACTGGTTGACTTCTTGTTATGTATAACTTACAACACTAAATGTCTAAAGCTAAGCGCGCATTACAGCCACAGCGCATGTCCGTGACTACCGGCCGACCACCAATGCCAATCGCTTCCATATTTGGTAAATAATGTACTCGAACAACAAAATTGGTACCTTAGTAGTTTTCGAGAAAATTGACTTTAAAGGTGGTCCGGCGGTAGTCACGCTCCCTTCAGCAGGACCACCATGAGCGCCGAAAAAGGGGGCACACTACAGCTATTCTAAGTAAATAATTAGTACCCATAAATGTGATTTATTTCGTAAAACAAAAAACGAACTGTAACATTTGTATTTACCGAGAAATCAACGATGATAACTTTCTCGCAATTGTTCAGCAGGACCACGATTTTGAATGTTGATTCCAAGTTAGAGAAGCTTGTCGCTTTCCTCAAACCTACATAGAAAATTAGTACCCAAAATTCAAAATTAATACTCCAGTAGTTTACGAGATATACCATGCCATTGATGGGGTGGCGGTAGTCACGGTGCCAAATTTTCATTTCAAGATTTCCCTATTAAAAACTCTGTAATTTCTTCCTAAATTTATACAAAAATTAGTACTCCTAAAGAAGTTATAGCGACCAAAAATTCAGATTCCTAAATGTTGTATTTTAAGAGAAATTAGCTTTCATTACTTTTCCATACTAAATCTCCGCGTATAACACGACCAAATTAAGTTGTATGTGCTTGTCCCAATCTCATTGCCGATTTTCCACAACTTTTGCTAGGTACAGACGCCAGCACATCAACCTACCACAATGTGTCAGATTTTCCCAATTAACTTTGAACCTTATGCTTTAGCGATAAAGTTGAAAATCTATGAAAGAAATCTGACAGATTGTGGTAGGTTGATGTGCTGGCGTCTGTACCTCTCCAATGTCTGATTAAATCGTTCTACCATTCCATCCGATTGTGGGTGATAAGAAGTTGTTCTCGTTTTATAAGTACCCATAACTCGACAAGTTTCCTGGAATATTTGGGACTCAAAATTCCTTCCTTGATCATTGTGAATCTCTAAAGGTACAGTGCGTGCCACGTAAGAAGAGACTTGACGAGTGTCAGTAGTGGGGAGCTTGCGCAGGTACAGTCATGTACGAAATAGTTATTCATAATTTGTGTGGCTACCTATACAGGGATTTTTCGATGACTTTTAGATTAAAATTCTACAGAATAATATTATAATATTCAATGATATTATAAAGAAAGATACGCCATGTTCATACTGAATGGCGTTCAGATATCGTTGCATTGTTATTATAAGTATTAACTTAAAGGTACGACAGCGATAGATAATACGGAACGTATAAGATAGAAAGAGATAGCTAGTTTGTATGCATAGCATGCTATTTTGTCCCTGTCACGCAGCAGATTGCCATTCTATTCTCTATTTTGTACAACTTCCTTTGCTTCTTTTGACATATTATAGGTGTACACGTCGTAAACCATCTTCCTACTATGCCTTCTTAAGATTTTACCACAAAGCATAATTAATATTTCACTTGCACTCGTTTAAAACTACACAACTATAAACAAAGTAGAAAATAAATACAGGTTGCACTCGTCTGTACTTGCGGAGTCAAGCGGTACCTGCGTGGGGTGAAGAGAGCGGCAGGCGACTAACGCGCATGCGCGGTGCCGTTACCGCCGCCCCGATGACGCCCGTTCCCTTCCCGCCTCAGACCTCATACCGCTAGAGACCTATAAATCGTCTACTGCGCATATCAAACCACGTTGTTTCTCAAGTCTCTTCTTACGTGGCACGCACTGTACCTACTCTAGGTATAACGATAGAAGACTTCATGAACTAATTTATCCGCAACTGTCGAAGCTTCTTGATTTGTAATGGCGAAGACTTCCGGCCACTTAGTGAAGTAATCTATCACAACCATGAAATACCTGTTACCACTCTCACTTTCCGGAATCGGCCCCGCAGCGTTAAGGCCTATCCTCTCCCATGGTGCACCAACATTGTACAATTTCAATGCACCTCTACTACGAGTCTCGAGGTCCCTTTACAGCTGCACAACTTGCACATTTGCGATACCAGTCCTCGACATCGTCCTGACAGTGGACCCAGTAAAACCATTCTCGTATCTTCAGTAGAGTCCGTTTTACTCCCAGATGACCTCCTGAACAACTATTATGGTACAGCTGTAGAACCTCCGGTATTTGAGCTTTAGGGACAACCATTTGCAAATGACTGTGATATCTCCCCGAGCATTTTCCCATTTACGGAACAGGACTCCATCCTGAAATACCAAGCTATCCTATTGGGCCCAATAGCCTTTTGTGATCGAATTCGCATTGCTGAGACGTCGCTCCACCTGGGCTTAGGAGCTCTGGCCTTCATCCACTCCAGAATCGGCTTGATGCCCGAATCTTCCTGCTGTGCACGTTGTAGGTTTTCCTTCCACTCGTTGCTGAGGTCAAAGTCAAAGCATTTATTTCAAATAGGCACATAAAAGGCACTTTTGAACGTCAGAAATTACAACAAATAGAATTGATTCTAGTCGCCTATTCTTCTCCATACGAAAACTACCTTTTGAAATGCCAAATGGTAGTTTTCGTATGGAGAAGAATGGGCAAGAAACTCCACCGTTACTCTTTTTAAATGTTTTACAATATTTTGCATAAATTATATTATATAATAATAATATGTGAAGACGATGCACCTAAAATAAAATTACTAAAGTACCACAATAGGTAAAAGAATTAAAATTGAAACCATGACATATAAATTAATTATCTAATAATAAATAAATAAATAAATAAATAAATTTTTATTCAAAAAACATAAGGTATGGTGTTAAATATCTACAGTTTTCTTAAATCTATGTTAAATTCACACATAATTTTGAGCCTGAACTAGGAAAACCTGTGTTTCAGGCGATTTGAGGTAACATTCATTTATAAAATAATCACATTATTGGCATATTAATGGCTGTGAAAGCATGTTTCGTACTTATTTGAGGGCAAACTATATCTTTCCGTCTCTTATTAGTAATATCAGTGTTATAAGGAAGGGCTGCGTGTTGTTTTAGTACAGTGCTCATTATAAATAACTGTCGAACTGTTAGAACCTCACAAGCTTTATACAGAAGGTTAGTGGGGAACAGGAAAGGCCGGCAAGTAGACACCTTGAGAATAGCTCTTTGAGCTCTTTCAATGGTCAATAACAAAGTTTTACTCGCCCCACCCCATGAAGTTATACAATAAGTTAAAATAGACTGACATAGAGCAAAATATACTTGCCTAATTAATTTTGGATCTGCAATAAATCGTATCTTTTTGAAAACGAATATGAGCTTACGAATTCTATTATTTAGAGCGTCTACCTATATGGTGTTTGAAGGAAAGGGTTTCATCTATTATTATGCCTAGGTATTTTATTTTGTGAGTTTTTATTATATTAGGACATTTGCATTGGTTATCTGTTGGTACTGGGCAACAATGGGCATGTAATGCTGAGGGGACATGTGTTATTTGCTTGCGCATCGAAAACTTAATGAAATTTGTCTTCTCTGCGTTTAGAGTTAGTAAATTTTTTTAAGCCATTTATT
The DNA here is from genome assembly GCA_963855955.1 of Luperina nickerlii. Classification (NCBI taxonomy): domain Eukaryota; kingdom Metazoa; phylum Arthropoda; class Insecta; order Lepidoptera; family Noctuidae; genus Luperina; species Luperina nickerlii. The sequence goes on from OY979663.1 coordinate 10,467,315, forward strand.
TACAATATTGAAACCGTGTTGCGCAAGCTTGTAGACTTCATTCTCTGAGTCAGCCGAAAAAAGTAGAACAGTGTCATCAGCGTAAGTAATGATAGTGCCATGCTCTAGCTTTAGATTGCAAAGGTCATTTATGTAGATCAAAAACAGAGTAGGCCCTAAAATACTTCCTTGGGGGACACCATAAATTGTGGTTTTTTGAACAGCGCTGAGAGCATTGCCAATTTTTACGCACTGGGAACGAATAATTTTGGAATAGTTTCAACTGGGTGCCTCTTACACCCATGCTCTCAAGCTTGCGCAATAGTATTGGAATGGAAACCGTGTCAAAAGCTTTAGCGAGGTCCAGGAAGATTCCTACTGTGTGGTTACCCTTGTCAAGTTCTTCTGCAACAAAGTTAGTCAGATGATGTACCGCATCGGCAGTTGAAACTTTAGGCCTAAATCCAAACTGCCGTTCAGACAAAATTGATTTATCTTCTAAATATTTCAATAACCTTTTATTTATAATTTTCTCCAATATTTTTGAAAAGGAAGGCAGTAAAGCAATAGGTCTATAATTTGAGACTTGATCTTTGCTACCTGATTTATAGACAGGGATAATTACAGCTTTTTTGAGACACTCTGGAAAATGACCTGAAGATAAACAAATGCGGAAAATGTAGGTTAGTGGTGGTACCAAAATGTTCTTGAATTTTTTAATAATTTTATTCGGGATGTTGTCCCAGTCAACGGCACAATCGTCTTTCAAGGTCATGATTATACTTTCTACCTCAGACTCATCAGTATCTAGCAGCGCGAAGGATGTTAAAGCAGTGCTGCATGTAAAGTTAGTGCTCGTTAGGTTTTGGGATTGACCCAGATTTTTTTCTGCCAGACTCTTTCCAATGAAATTATTTGCTATGTTAGCGGATTCCAACGGCGACGAGTGAGCTTGTAATAAACCTGAAGATGACTCATATTGTTTTGAAATGTACGTAACGTCTTTAATATATTTCCAGATCTTTTTACTATTTGTTCCAGCCTTTTCCAATGCCATTTTGTCGTAGTTGTGCTTAATTTTTTTTAAGGAGATCGTTACAATAATTTCTATATCTTTTATATGAAAGTTGCAATACTGTATTATCTGGGTAAGATCTAGCTTTCATGTGCAGTTTATCTCTGTTTCATGCAGCGAATAAGACCAGGTGTGATCCATGGTTTTATATTGTGATTTTTGTTGCTTAACTGTGATACGACTGTGTTTTTCTGAATAGCATTACGTAAGTTATCAATTACATACAACATGCAAAACTGCGGGTCAGCGGAATTATAGACTGGATCAAAATCGATGACGCGTAAATCTTCTTCAAGTTTATTTATATTAAGTGTTGACGAGTTTTGGCGAGTGTTTTGGTTAGGTAATTTACAATTTAGGGTTAGTAGGACAGCATTATGATCGGTTATTGTTGAGTTAACAACAAGTGCAAGTGAAGGGAAATTCGATTTAAGCATGATATGATCCAAACAAGAGCCACTGTGGTGTGTAGGAAAGCAGTGTGCTGGGAGCAGGCCATGAAAGGCGCATAGGTTGAGGTAGTCTTGAGCAGGCGCATCAGTACTTCCTGGAAGAATATTGATATTAATATCTCCAATTACAATCATGTTTTTAATGGATGACAGGTCTTGTAAGGTCTCGTTCAGAGAGTCAGTAAAAACATTAGTATTTTTAAAAGACGGAGGTCGGTACAATGCTAATATCGCAAAATCTGATCCGATTTTAACTAACAATCTGTTACAGTCGTGCATATCAGGTTCCTCAACAGAGACATTCAGATCATTTCGTGCATAAACTATCACCCCATCATTTTGGATGTAATTCACAGTACTTCTATACATATCTGATAGATACATGGTGCTCACATATTTACAAACATGGTAAAAGTAAACGATTTTCATTTAAATAAAAAAAATACAAATAATATTATTATTACGTATTATATATTCCTAATCAAATGACTTGGTTTATTATTTCAGAAATCATGCCGAGAAGTAAAGAGAAGAAGAAAAGGACACCTATTAATGTGGATCATCTGACAAATGCCATTATAATGATTAAGTAACAAATATGTATTTACAGAATTATAATCATTAAAGTTATCAACACAACTCTCTAAGACCACGTAAGTCCAAAGAATAACTGTTTCATGAAATCATCATTCTTTGGAGTTATGTGCGCGACCACGCGTACCGGACGCGTGGTCGCGCCGACAGAGGCCCTTTCCGGTTTTCCGAACAATAAGTGACATAGGTACGCGACTATCGCTTTTAAAATAGTTCTCATAAAAGGGAATCAGTAACACAATCATCTGTATTTCGAAAGTTTCAACTAGAATTGGTTTTCGTTTCCTAGTAAAAGCTTGCTAGCTGATTATTATAAGAAAAACAGCGAAGAGATCAATTTTTTTCATTTAACTTTATTTCTCCTTTATAGTAGGTATATAGTTACCTACGTCAAGCATAAATCTCAAGTAGGTAGATACACAAACAGCCAGACCAGATACTGTATCTAGTAGGGTCATAAAAGATTATTTCCGTTTTGGACAGCGGGAATCGAACCCGTGCGTGAAATGCAGCGAGGCAGCCAACGTTATTTTACTGCGTCAACAGGGCAACAGTGGCGATAAATTATAGGAGCACGTCCACGGGTACTATTACCTATCTACTACGTACGGTCGATGAATCATGCCCGGTTCGAACTTTCAGAAGGCTGTTCAATAACATTTTTTTTTTTTTAACAACAACAATAACATTGAATCAAAAGTTCGCTCCGTGCGTTCCGAGCGTAATAAACGCAGCCTAGGATACCATCCATCCCTGATAACATTGCGAATAAATTGATTTGATTTGAACAATTTGACAGCACCTTTGTCTCAGCAGTAAAGGCGGTTTTCGTAATTCACATGTCTGCTTTGGATTAACTTTATCTGTTTTTTTTATGTGAATCATCGATTCGGCGGGTCAGATCAGCTGTAAGTTGGCGTGGCGACGCGCGCCAACAGTCGCCACGCACTCGTATCTCCGACTCTCTTCCTCCTCGGCTCGACGATCTCGCCTCTCTCACCGCGCTAATCTCGTATACCTATAGCGCATTTTCTGTACAAAATACGCTATAAGTATTCATTTTATTATAAATAAAAGTTATTTTATGTAATTTTACACTAACAACAGTGGTCCCTCTAGTTTTTTTCCTGACTATAATGTTCCGTGCCATTTTCACCTGGATGCTGCCGCACCCAGTGTGGAAATACAAATTACTTTATGGAGGTTAAAAACGTACCTAATGAACATGAAAGGTCAATAGCCAACCCAGTAGGGGTGTTAAAAGTTTTTATAGAGGTAGAGCAGAAATGAAGCAGGTAATTAATATGTAACATATTATATTTTTGTAGTCTTAAATACTATGATTCGTCTTCTTCCATGGCCTTTTCTTCTTCCTCGTCGTCATCACCATCACTGTCATCATCATCATCAGCAATATCCAGGTCTTTGTGGAAACCTTTCCCTTTAGTCCAGTGACACTTTATGACAACTTTAAACTTAGCCAATTGGATACCCAAGAGTTTTAATATGCTTGCCTGCTCTGGTGTTAAAGGAGCTCCTTTTTTGCAAACCTAAAAATAAAAATTAGGCCAATTATTGTTAGAAACTAAAGTCTGTTTCTGTTAACAACTGACTCATCATTACATAGCGAGTATAATTACCCGAATACAGCGTAGCAAAAAGGAGGGTTATGATTTTGACCGGTATGTATGTATGTATGTTCATCTGTTCCCTCATAACTTCAAAAGCACTTGTAATAATTTGACAAATGAGGTATTGTTAGAAGTATCTTGACCGACCGCTGGTTATAGGACGTCACACTAAATTCAATATGGCGCCCTCTAGAGGACAGTAATGAATTTAAAAATAATTATTATGGGATGGTGCCTTGTTGGGTATCAAATGAAAGGGCTTAATTAGCACATTTCAAAAATATAAATATTACTAAAATAAGCCCCAAAATAATTAAATAAACATTAAATTTAAAAACTAAAACCAGACTATTGAAAAGGATGGAACAAGAAAGTACCTTCCCGTGGCCACATGCTACCACAGGTTTTTAAGTATTTTAGTACAGGGGCATGCAACCACGGGAAGGTACTTTCTTGTTTCATCCTTTTCAATAGTCAGGTTTTTGGTTTTAAACTTATTTTTCATCTTCAAATCTTTATAAAAGTTCTTTTTTTACCTAACTGTAGCAGAGCCCAAAAGAAAGGTAATGTTTTTGGTTTGTATGTTTGTTCGTCTGTCTCCGTGTTCCCTCCTAGAAATACTGTTTCTTTGTTGGTAAGCACATCACTTGAGAATGGCTGGACAGATTTGGGTGTTTTTGTTAAATAAATATTTGGACTCATACATTCAAATAAGGTTTTCAGGGAAAGAATAATTGGAATAGCTGATGTCCGAAAAATTGGAAAAAACCTAAAGTGTTTTTGTCTATGGGATTTTTATATAGGGAATTTTAAAACGATTGATTAAAAAAAACTTAGCAACTGATGATGAGATACTGTTTTAATAACTTAAGCGGTATGAATTTGAGTAAGCCAAAAATTTACTAAACTAACGATGAAAAAAATAAAAAAGAAAATAATGATGATGATGATGATGAATAATAAAATCCAGAACGAGCTTACAAAAAGTGGGTTGAGATTAATCCATTTCAGATATAAAAATTCTAGCCGTGCGACTAAATTACTAAGTGAGTGACTAGAAATACAGAGAGGGCAACTTCAATATTAAGATAGAGACGATTTTTCCAATTGAGGTTTTACATAACAAACTACTAAAAACCTTACTTTAAGCAAAGGGCACCCCGAGGTTAGATTTGGTTAGGTTAATTTAAACCCTTTAGACAGAAACAGGCTCTGTCGACATAGGATGCAAGAGTGAAAATACTGTCATGATGACAATGTGACTGCTTTCGAAAATGTATTATTAAATTATATTTAAGATAAAATGGCTCTAATAAATAAATAATTTGCCAAATATTGAAAAAAATGCAGGACGTAACCTTGATACTCAAACAAATATTAGGTCGCTCAAATATTATGAAGCTTTTCATTTTGCATTTTAAGTAACTCAAATTAATGTTTGTAAGTTGCTGTTCTGTTGATTTCTTGTCACTCGCAGTCAGTCGCTTACTTAGTAATACTATAACGTAAAATAATTATTTTTGTCAATTGAATTTTACAGTCACTTGTTTAAATACTACCCTTTTTGTATTTATCGGGACAGGATGTCTGTCTGGGTAAGCTAGTAAGTAATAAAACCAATTTGAATGTGAAAGAATGATCTAAGGGAAAGTTGTGTTGTCCCCTAATCTACTTCATAATGAGTACTCTTATTTTGCACAAAAAGTGCCTCTATAATCTTCACAAGTTGTAAAATTATTGTTGCTACTATGTAGTTTCACATACCTGATACTCTTTGATAAGATTTACAACACCTTTTTCTAGCGATGTGGGCAGACCTAGTCGCCTCAAATGAGGTTCTATTGTGTGGGAGAAGTCTGCAAGGGGGCCTTCTGGGAGTATTACATCTTTAGTAGCTACGAATCCTGCACGAGCATATTCTGCATCACGGAATTCATTGAACCATTCCAAAACCTCAGGTACATCCTTGTTTGTCATCAGTAAGCCACATTGACCCTTTAATCTCTTAGACAGCTGTGAAGTGATAACAAAATGTTTCAAAAAGAATTTCATTTGAATATCCAAACATGATGCAACATTATTAACACTTACCAGATTCAATTGCTCTTCTACTTCATCACTCTTGGTCCTTCCAAGTGCAACAGCCATGACTTTATTTTTACCAAAAAAGAATCTAGAGTCTTTCCACTCATTGCGCAAATCTTTCAATTTTGTATTACGCATGTTATCGACAGTGAATAGAAATATGTGTTCATATTTAGACAGAGAATTCCTTATTTCTTCTATTATTTTCTGTTTATTTAGTAATCCTTTCTTGTTTGTTTTGGTCAAAGAAACTGTAATTCATGTGTTTAAATGAAAAAATGTTAAATTACAACTATTCTAAATAAATGGAAATAGGCTTGTTTCCTATTATATGGGATTAAAACATAACTGGCGTAATGTGGGCGTACTATAGGTACACCTCTACTTAACCCTTCAAGGAATATAGGTGTGATGTTGTTTCAAAATAAATCATCCAAATACAGAACAGAATGTATTGTATAATTTTGTTGTTACAAATATTACACAAATCATATTATCATAAGAAAACTCGAGTGTCGTTAACACACGATTTTTATTTTGTTAAAATCTTCAAATTAAAAATAAGCCAGCATGGTAATTAAAATGCATTTATTTTAGGTTATTTCTTACCTTTCTTATCCCTCTTTGATTTCGGCATTTTGCGGTTTTATTTTACAGCGAGTTTCTTTTATATGTATTGATATAAACTAAATAATATATCTATGAAGAAAACTATTATAGGCAGTAAATTACCACAACTTCAGCTTACTTAACCTCAAACACAATAAAAAAAAATAATGCGTGACAGCCGTGTCGTGACAGACCATCTATCTTTTTTTTTTTTTTTTTTTTTTGTTTATGGCATACGTTATAAGAACATTTTTGCCAGCGTCACGTCAGAAGATATATTACTACAAAGAGGCCGAAATTTTGAATTTGGTAGATCTGAAAGAAAGGGAAATTATCTTACACTAATTACAGATACCAATTTGAATATAATGTAAAAAATATTAATATAATGATAAAATTAATGAGAGAACTACATAAAGGAGAGTGTCAAATGTGAATATATAAAAAATGATTTATAAGTTGCTAAAGTTTGATATTATTTAATGATATGAAAGATGATATAATATCAATTGAAGATGGATTTATATTATATAAAATATCGTCTATATGTATAGGAAGTTGAAATTTGTACTTCATTAGGGATGCATACAATGGATCATGGTTAAATTTAGGACATTTAAAGAATATGTGATTCAAGTCACCTTCTTCCATACCACACTCACAAACAGACGAATCTTTAATTCTGAGTTTCTTTAGATGAACAGCAGAACAGCAATGGCCAAACCTTAATCTACATATAATACTACTAATTTTCCTATCACATTTAAATTTAAAGAACCAAGGTTTAGTTTGAATTTCAGGCTGATACTTAACAAAATTAGAACCTGTTCGTTTACTACTGACCGTCCATCTTTTCAACCATCTAGACTTTAGATCGCGAATAGGAAGAAGCAAGAGATCTTGTGGATAATTTTTAAAGGGGACCTTATCACCACAAATAATTGACTCTTTCGCAATCTTATCGGCTTTTTCATTACCAGGAATATTGCTATGACTTGGAATTCTAGCCAAATGGACAGTAAAACCTAAAGAAGAACACCTTAACAATAATTTTTAACACTGAAAAATTATCCAGTTTTTGTAACCAATTTTAAAAGGATTACTTTGAAAAGCTTGGAGTGCACTCAAGGAATCAGAGAAAATAACAGAGTTTTGTAATTTGAATAATAATATGTAGTTAACGGCCTCCATAATTCCTCTACATTCACCAACGAAAACTGAAGTTTCAGGTGGGCATTTTATCTTTTGGACAATGTTATAATTCTGATGAAATAAACCAACACCAACACACCCATCTTGACTTTTTTTTGACGCATCTGTGAAAATGTAATGCCAGCCATGCCAAAGGTTATCTTTAATCCTAGAGAAATGTTTACTGGCAAAAGGGTCCCCTTTTATTATATCTAAGTTCAGATGTAAAGTGGGTACATATAATATAGACTGATAGTCAGATTCAAATAATGGGATTTTAGGATTTCTATGGGTTGGGTATTTTAGACTCATAAGTTTTGAATAGCTTACAACCAAACAAGGAGACTTTTTGAGATTCCAATAGGGCAGAGAAATGTAATTATGTAAAAGTTGTAGTTTCGGAAAAAGAGGATGTGAAGAAAACTGAAACAAGCGAAACAAAAACATGTCTGACAAATATTGCCGTCTTAAATCTAGAGGAGGGTCAACACATTCAACTTGCATGGCATTCTTAGGAGTTGACTTCATTGCTCCCAATATAATACGTAGGGCTCTAGCTTGAATTAAGTCCAGCGTATTGAGCGATTTTCTGCAAGCTGGCTCATATAAAAATGAAGCATAGTCTATAACACTACGGATAATAGCATTATAGAGAAGCTTTAAATAAAAGGGGTGAGCACCCCACCAAACACCAGCCAGACATCTTAGAATGTTGAGGTTTTTTTCACATTTTACTGAAACATACTTTATATGGGATGAAAAGTTCAGTTTACTGTCCAAGATGAGACCTAAGAATTTTTTTTCATTTTCAATTGGAATCCTGATGTTATTAAACAATATATCAAGTCTCGGCTTCAAACGTTTTCTAGTAAAGATAACAACAGAACTTTTTTGGGGAGCTATATCTAAACCATTTTCATCCAGCCAGATTTTTAATGAAAGAAGAGCTTGAGATATTTTCTGCGCAGAATTTTCTATTCTACCATCTGCAGTATACAGAACTAGATCATCAGCGTATTGTAGGATTCTACAGTAGGGTGAAATAAATCTATTTAAGTCATAGGTGTAAAGATTAAAAAGAAGAGGACTTAATACAGAGCCTTGAGGCAGACCCTTATTCAAACTTCTGGTAGATTTAATTTCACCATCAAGCCTCAGTTGAGCAATCCGGTCTTGAAATAAGTTAAGAATGAAGTTAATAACCTTGCTTGGTATCGATAGGTTTTCCATCTTGTTTCTAAGGACTGGGAGGATGACATTATCATAAGCCGAGCAAATATCTAAGAATGCTGCTACGATAGACTCATTTCTAGAAAATGAAAGTCTAATATCAGTGACAAGGATAGATAAGCTATCCAAAGTTCCTCTACTTTTTCGAAATCCATATTGAGAATTAGGTAAGAGATTCTTACTTTCGATAAACCATTCAAGACGAATTTTAATAAGATGTTCTACAATCTTTATTAAGACTGAAGACATAGCTATTGGGCGGTAACTAACGGGCTGTTCTGGATCTTTTCCAGGCTTTAATACTGGAATAATAATTTGGGTTTTCAATGCGGATGGGACATATCCTAAATCCAGCATCAAATTTATCATTTCAAGATAATATCTTAAAATATTTTCTCCAGCATTAACCAAAAAAGAGTATGGGATCCCATCTGGACCAGGGGACGAATCCTTAAGAGAAGAGAGTATAATGCGTAATTCTTGCATAGAAAAAGGAGGAAAGCTTTCATCATGGACTGAAGAAACAGTTTTAACAAAATTAGGGACAAAGGAGGGGGCCAATCTATCCATAAATTGTTCATACCAGCTTTCACTGCTAGGGTATGGGGGAGAAGTTTCCTTAAAAGAACCACGATATAGTCGAATTGATTTCCAAACAAAAGACGAATGAACATTAGGGGAAATCGTCGAGCAGAACTTTTTCCACCCCTCTGACTTTTTGGAATGAAGGATATGTTTTGTATCAGACATTACTTTAACTAGATTGTCATAATTTGCATCTGTCATTTTTTCGCAGTACATCCGCTCAGCATTCTTTCTTTGTGTTACAGCAAGCGTACATTCTTGATCCCACCATGGGGGAGATCGATGTCTTAGGATTGGTTCTTTAATAGGAAATGATTGTTTAGCTGCAGAATGAATGCAATTTATTAATGACCTAAGACAGTCATTTAAAGAATGGTGAAGAATGATAGGAAGTTCAGAGACAGATTCTTCAAGAAATGAAGAGAATTTAGACCATAGATCAGACTGGGTTTTACTGTTAAGATTATATTGTAAAAAGGGTTTCAATGGAGGAGGTTCAATTTTAGAAAAAGGGAGGTCGAATAGAACTGGAAAATGATCACTGCCAAAACTAGAAGGTAAAACCATCCAAGACATTGAAGGAGCCAAACTAGCCGAGACTAAAGTCAGGTCAACAGCACTAACTCTTTCAGATGGTTTTGTACGACGTGTCGGGGAACCAGTATTTAGTAAGCAAAGCCCTTTATTATCCATGATATCAAACAGATAGTTAGCAAGAGAATCCAAATTCTCACATCCCCAAACTGGGTGATGGATATTAAAATCACCCATTATAATAAATGGACCTTTGACGTGAGATAAAGCACTAAGAATTTTATTTAAAATATCAAAAGTTGGTCTGGCAATGTACAATGAAATAAAAGATATTTTTTTCATCTTAACTGCAATAATTGAAAAGTTTTCAGATAAAACGGATGAAGGTAATGGAACAAGATGAGTATTTACAGTGTTTTTGACGAGAATAGCTGAACCGCCATACCCGTCAGTTTGGTCATCTCTGAAACAAAGGTAGCCGGAAACTTTAAAAAAGGAACCAGGCTTAAGCCAAGTTTCAGCGATGGCAATAACAATGGGATCATATTTGTTTATGATATACAAAAGATCTGCTTTTTTGCTACGGATGCTTTGGCAGTTCCACTGCAACCCTAGACAGGGAGCCATTATGAGACGAGTGTAAAACGGGAGAGGGCGATTGTTGGGCAACGTTGGACGGTACGGAAATAGGAGAGTTAAGGAGCCTAGTGAGAGCTTGAATAAGCTCTAATATACTAGAAGGCGAAGGGGGGTCAATATTAGTAAGAGCTACACCATTATGGTTGGGAATTGACGGTATATTAATTAAGGCTTGATGAGCAGAGTGGTCATAGCCATGTCTTTGAGGGGGAGGAAGCCTAGGTTTTAGAAAAACTGTTTTTTTATAAGAATTGTTGGAAGATTTATTTGAAGAGGAAGAAGGAACAGGAGTCAGATTGACATGATGATTTTTAGCTACGTCACTATAACTTTTGCCTCTTATGGGGGAGTGAAATTTAGAAGCTTCTGCATATGAGACATTTTTTTCTGCCATAGAAATCTTAATCAGTTTTTGTCTGTTATATTCAGGGCAACATTTATTAGTGGCAAAATGAAAACCTGAACAAAACAGACAGTGAGAGGTGCCTTCTTCAACATTGCACGTATCGCCAGTGTGTGCTTCTCCACACTTAAAACAACGTGGCTTAGACCTACAGCTGTTCTTTGTGTGACCGAATCGACAACACTGATAACATTGAATAGTTGGGTAGTAATAACGCTCAACAATAAGAGAATTGAAGCATAAGAATACACGTGGTGGAAGAACTTGGCCATCAAAAGATAGAACACATGACTGAGATGGTTTATATACAGGAGCACCATCAATAAAAACTTTGTAATTTAGACGTCGGACTTTGGTTACAGGGCTACCCTCAACAGAAACATGAATATTTTCTAAAATTTCCTCCTCGGACCATTCAAGTGGAATACCTTTTACTAAACCCAGACGAGTTGTACTGAAGGTTGGGATGAAAGCCTTGAAGTCATTGTTCTTAAGTACATCATTGACAACAAAATCATTGGCAGATTTAGCATCATAGAAGGATAGTGACACTCTATTCCGACCGATTCTTTGAACACTGCCATCAACAATGTTATTGAAATTGTTTCTCCTCAAAAAACGACCGAAATTTACAGGGTGCAAGTAGGAGCTCATAGTAGAGGATGAAGATTCAATCTTTTGAACATGGACTGTGAATGGACCCTTATCTGAGGATCGATATACCTGTCTACCAGATGGGATATAGGAAGGAGTAGTAGGGGTTTGAGAAGCAGTAGCTGATGGGGAGGCAAAAGAATCAGTTATCTGCGAGACAGGAACATTTGTTGCACAGGTCTGGCCCAGAGGAATAACTGAGTCCTGGGATTCATTTAAATCCTTGCACTTCTTAATCAATTTTTTGGAATGTTTTTTGCGTTTAACTGTTTCAAGAGAGCCATTGCCCCTCTGGTGTCCCCTCTGCTCTACCACATCTAAGGAGGAATCAGATGCAATAGAGACAAATTCAACGGGTGACGGGATAGAATAAGACCTATCATCTGAGTAAGACGGTTGACTATTTTCAGGGGGCCAACCAGCCCCACTATCTACGTCCATCTAAACAAAAAATGAACCTAACACAAATTTTTTTTTTTTTTAACTTACCGCCTTGTATGACCTTAAAAACTTACCGCTTTATACGATCTTTTTATAAACTAATAAATATTAGTATCTCTTTCTACGAACTAGATAATCTACATGAAAAATGAACGTATTTAAATATAAAAAGATATTTTCCAAATTTTCGAAAGGTGACAAAACAACCGATCTCTCTGACGTTCCCTTAGCAACCGACCATCTATCTGTGTGACAGACAGACAAAGACACACTGTCCAGTGTCCACTGACATTGACACTATTGAGCACAGAACATAAGAATCAGCTGCCTAGCCTTTTTCCAACTATGTTGGAGTCGGCTTCCAGTCTAACCGGATGCAGCTGAATACCAGTATTTTACATGGAGCGACTGCCTCTCTAACCTCCACAACCCATTTACTGGGTAATACGATAAGATAGGTAAGACTGGTTGTCAGACTTTTTTTGAGCACAGAACATGTATATACCCTACTCTCATATTGTTCTGAGACCCTACTATTGAGTGACTATTGACAGACTTCACAGACTCCACCGACAGCTTATTTTGTGTAGGCCAAGAATATTATATTAATATTCTTGGTGTAGGCACTGATGTATCTAAAGTATTTCTATGTCAGTGCAGGTAGGTGACAGCCAAGCATAGTTAAGAATCCTATGTTGTACAGACGCCAGCACATCAAGCTACACCTAACTGTCAGATTTTCCCAATCAACTTTAAACCTTAAGCTTTAGCGATAAAGTTGAAAATCTATTAAAGGAATCTGACAGATTGTAGTAGGTTGATGTGCTGGCATCCGTACAAAAACCATGGAATTAGTATTATAGTAAATAGGACAACTGGAATGCTTGAAGCACCGAAATGTCGAACTTGAAAGAAAAAAAAATGTTTTTTTTCTAACAAGGTGACCTTAAGATACTACTGGAAAAGTAGGACACAGTGGAAAAGTTCTGACATAAAATAATTTCACGCCTTCTTTCCATGGAGGCAGGCAAAAACTAAAGAACGCTATCTGCGACGATCCTTACATACTTACTCTTTTTGCTATAAAATTAAATACGTTTATCATCAAACACATCTGCTCTAAAAGCCAATTTCCGTAATTAAAAACGGTTAAAATCTAGTCACAATCTCATCTCAGTGACAATCAATGTCAAAAATTCATATGGGTATTTCTAAGTATTTTTGAAAGAATGAGACACACAGAGTACATACATTTGTATAGAGATGAGACAGATCCTGTGAATGTGAACCTTCTTGAAATTACGAAAATTGCCCCTCTGATCATAGTCATACACACACACACACACACCGGTTGCGAGTAGGTAGACCATTTCCATTTCCAATTTTTTTTTTGTAACATGCACTGCACACTACGACATTAAAGCATATTGCATGTACTCGGGGAGCCTGTGGTTCAGCTACACCCAAAAAGCCTACAATGCTCTGCAGATCCAGTATAACAACGCATTTAGAGTGCTGTTGCGTCTCCCTCGGTTCTGTAGCGCGTCATCTATGTTCGCTGAGGCACGTACTGAACTACTGACTGCTTCAATGCTGTACGGCGTAAAAGAGCGGCCTCGCTGCTAAACAGACTCCGTGGCAGCCCCAGCAGCATTCTAAGCGCTATAGCCGGGAGCCATGACAGCTCGTTGTGTTATTAGTTGAGTACTAACATAGGTTAAGACTATTGTTACTAACCCTATGGATCTCTGTTAACTGAATAAATAATAATAAAAAAATGATCAAGCTACACATTTCCAGTTTTAGCTGACCTCGCATTGTACCCGAAATGTATAGCTTGTCAGCTATGCAAGAAATACCTATACTCTCTAGCGAGAGATGTCGTCGTGCGTATGTACGGACGCCAGCATATCAATCTACCACAACCTGTCAGATTTCTTTAATAGATTTTCAACTTAATCCCTAAAGCATAAGGTTCAAAGTTGATTGGGAAAATCTGACAGATTGTGGTAGGTTGATGTGCTGGCGTCTGTATATACCTTCACAAATGACTGGCAGAGCTACATTGCGCAAGACTACCAATTTTTTTCCGGACGTCCATTGGTAATGCTAATTTTTTTTTGCATTACCAATGGACGATAAACAGTTTCCTGTTTCAAACACAAGTTTATTTCTATTTACAATGAAAGCACTCCAGGATTTATGTAAAGGATTTATGTAGCTCTTTTTTTTTAATATGGCGTTGCACTATTCGTGCTTATTGCCACTGACAATATTTAATCTGATTATAGCAAAACGTAAGAATCGATAACTCGTGAAATAATAAAAGGAATTACAAAGGGAAATTTGGAAACGGAAAGGAGAATACTTAGTTGTTATTAAATAATAAAGGACATGTTAGGTTTTTGTATGGAGGCTGGGCTTTTATTCGAAGCTACTGTGAACAGGGAAGAGATCATATTTTTATGAAAGTACATAAATTAAGGAGAATTTGTACGTTTTTTAAATTTTTTTTGAAAGCACCCTTTCCTTAATTATTATACATTTTAATAATCATTATTTAAAAATAAATTGCAACCCACAGTAATTATTGATTTTGGCAACACTTTTCGGTTGGATGTCATTATTGTCATAGTGACAACTGTCATTATAGTCATATTAATTGTAAACGTCAATCAAGTGTCAAATTCAATTCAATTTTGACCTGTGTACTGAAAGATTACGAATGATTTTGGAAGATTTTTATTGATTGAACCGTACAACGTTGCCGAGTATACTATTTTTACATTTTTACACTTGACATTGGCTAAATTGTGGTGGTTTTTCCGCAAAAGCCATTAAACGAAGAGAAGACCTGTGTACTGACAGCTGACAAGTATGACAACCTTACTGGCACAGGTAATATTTTCATAGATTCCATTAGGAGGCAAAGGAATTAATGCCATACATACAAATCATGGAGTTGGTTTTATTTTAAGCCATCTAATATTATTTTAGAATATTTTAAATAACAATAAGGTGTATAATTTGCTTTAAAAAATGATACTTAACCATTTTTTCTTTGTTTCAATGTGCAAAAATAATATTATGACACCAAAAATATCTGGATTTAAAACATGTATTTATTCAATAATGGTGCTTTTAATATTTTTTCTGTTTTTGTCAGGCCATCCTGAATAAGTTTCCCTATCAGAAAAACCACACATGACAGCTGTTCAAAAAAATAATTATTTTAAGCCCATTTCCTAACATGTCCTTTAACAGTAGGGAATACAATACAACAGAAAATGTAATCATTTAACGCAACCATTGACCCAACAAAGTCTTATTCGGAGCGTCTTTATACTAAACTAAACCAAAAACTACATAATAAATTATCATATTAAAATTTACGTTTAAATAGATATATCATTATTTACAAGGAAAAGTGATATGATTTTATCAATATCTACATTAAAATATTAAAATTAAATAAAATACATGAGATAGAAATGGAAAAAGGGACTCGGAGAGAATGTTGCTCTTTTACCTCGGCTCTTTGGAAAATGAGGCCAATGACAATAGAAGACTTCATAGACTAGTAATGTTGCCCATAGATAGAAAAATGATCTAGGTTAAAAATAAGATTTTAGGCGATTTTTCAGAGTCTCCAATGCCATTGGAGCATTGCGATCACAGAACAACAGCAGACAATCAGGTAGCTCATGAAACAGTTATTCTTTGGAGTTACGTGGTCTTAGAGAGTTGTGTTGATGACTTTAATGATTATAATTCTGTAAATACATATTTTTTACGGCCGCGAATCATATTTTGATCGACGTACAACTTAATACTGACCAGCAAATTGCAAAAAACGTAAGAAAATTTGAATTTCGCGGGCTACCTTAGCGCTTCCCCCTTAATCTTAGGAGTATGTAGGGTCAATTTAAATT
Source organism: Luperina nickerlii (assembly GCA_963855955.1). Lineage (NCBI taxonomy): Eukaryota > Metazoa > Arthropoda > Insecta > Lepidoptera > Noctuidae > Luperina > Luperina nickerlii. Next base: position 10,483,349 of record OY979663.1, read on the forward strand.
ATTGGAACGCACGTTTAATAGTATGTAATTGTAAAACACAGCATAAAGGCACAAACAAGAAATATGAGTAAAATATATAAAAACAATTGGGTCGCGAGCGTGGCGTACAGACTCGCGGAGGGTGTATCAGGTGTATGCTCTCCATTGCAGCGCATAAGGGCACGTTCACACACATTCTATAAAGGCCGTGTTACTAACTTTATAAGCTGGTACACGCTTCACTTGAAGTAAACTACCGACCTCTATATACGCACAAATCTGTGGATGCATCACAATTGCTTGCCGCTGCTTGCGCTGAAAATCCAACCAAAAACAGATATTTCAGCATCGAAACAGCATGACAAATCGGCAGCAATCTTGTATTTTAGATGGCTTGGCAAGCTTATAAATCCGGCAAGAGAGTTAAGAAATTTAATGAGCGAAAGTGGAGTTTCTTCTTCAATTTTTAGCTTATTCACTAGATAAAGTCGACTTTGTGTTCATAATTATGTAGCAGGCACAGCAGCTTCTATAGTCATCCAAGGTATGGCGTCAGCAGTAGAATTTCAAAAGAATTCAGGAAACTTTTATAAACAGTAATGTACCTTGCGAAGTTGTAACAAACTTCATTTTATAAAATTGCTTAGGCCAATCTCTCATTTAATCATTCAAAAAATGCGCGCTAGAACACTGACTTCCTGTAACCACTTAAAGTAGTCTATTATATACTATTCACGTATTAAATTATTTATCCATCTCTCTTTTTTACCATAAGGCAGAAAGAGTGCGCGATAAAGTCGATGATAACTACGTGATCGAGAATACGTCGCATCGTGCTACGCTTCCTTCATAGTAATCCAAGATGGCCGACTCGTAATGTGAACCCTGTTCCGTTTTTGTTTCCCCTCTGGCCCCGCTGCCGTCAGTGTAGTATATCGTTCACCGCAAGACAAAAACCGATATTGTGTTGTAATTTGCTGGTTTAATTACTTTTTTTCCCTTCCAACAAGTAAGTGCATTAAAATTATATTAAGTGAATGCAATTTTATGTGTCTCTCACGAAGTGTCGATGTTTAAAAATCGTTTTCTCACAAATCTGTGACTGTGACGCATAGAAGGAGTGCCCCTTGTGGTGCAGCAGCCATTTTGCCCGAGCCGGCGACACGATTTCGCGGTGCGGTTAGACTTCTAAATTTTTGTAATCGGGATTTATGTTCGACACAACGGATTTACTTTTATTACGTACATTGTAATTTGTAAGGTGTATTAAGACGTTCTTTACAACGAGATCGGCCGCGTAAGTTGGTTTTTTAGCTCTTTTTACATTTTCTTCATACGTGACTGAATTATATTTTTGGATTATTATCCAGGATCAAGGAGATTGATTGTAAACTGATGCTGTGATATCTATTTTATACGATAATCCATTTAGTTTCGTTTGGAGTGCGTGGGCATGTCAAACGTTGGCGTATTCATAGAGGGAACTGCGATCTCGATAGTGCGTCGTAATTTTGCCGTGCGTAGTCATGCTGTTATCTTGGTCAATTCAATAACTATGTAATGTCATTGGACATTGGAGGTAGTCCCAGTACGTATTTAGAGGTAATTACGGCCTACTATATAAACTTTGATGACATTCCCTTCTCCACTTCTCTCGAGTGATATTAATTTAAATTACGTTGTGTAACTTGGTATAGGTTGTAATTATTAAGTATTTGGTCTAATATCAATGTCATTACCTTCAATTTACTTAAATACTTACATCGCTTTTGAGATAGATATGCACGTGCGTGACATTGAGTCGACAGCACAATGCTCTCGTGTATGTGATACTAGATATATATATAACGTACTTATGTTATTATTACAAGGCTTATGTTAATCATTAAGTTAATAGTTTTCCTCATCCTGAGAATGTTTTAAAGACTTGTGAATGCCTCTTTCAGCAGTTTAATTTTCTACTCCTGCATTTACTTATAAAAGTTGTTTGGATTATATTATTCATACTCATAGCAATGCTTCTGTACTGTGTGTTAAAGAAAACTGAAGTATAAAAATATTAGCTACCCTAGTACCCTCCTAGCGCTCATATGCTAAATGAATCTACAGCTAAGTACATTTGGCTAGACTCTGACATAACTTGGCATCTAAGTGGTGATTGAGGTTTTATATATGGCATAAATGTGCAGGAGTCGGATCTCTAGTGAGATTTAACCATGCCAATTCTAAATCTGTACTAAGCTACTGCTATTTTGAATAAATCTCCCGTAAGATGTCAGCTGTAACTGCCATGTTTGTCATGACACATTGCCCTTCAAAGATTGACATCATGCTCAATAATGAGTAATACGTAGGTACTTACAATATTTCATCAGAATGTAAGGGTAACTACTAGGGTTCTCTGTAAATGGTAATAATGTGTTTCAATTTTAACTTATTATATTTTATTGTGATTTAAAACATTGTTTTTAGTTTAGCGAAACTGTATCAAATTTCTTCATCAGAATTTCAACCGAAGCCTTCACAAAAGTAACTGGCTCTGTACTTGGTAGGAAAATAATACTTTAATTACATAATAAATGATTAAGTATTACATCAGATATCAGCAAATATATGAAAATGGGTGCCTACACCTGTAGGCACCCATTTTCATATCACTACCAATAGTGGGGGGGGGGGGGGGGGCATTCTAGGGGTCATGACCCCACCCTTACTTTATCATAAGAAGTTGGCACTTTAAGCATGTTGCTGCAATCTCTTGTATGGAGTGATAAATAAAATTTTCACAGCTACCTAGGTATTTCATTGTATTAAAAATAATATGATTTATTACTTTTTCACTTAGAAGATTCATTCAATCAAGTAATCAGAAATGCCTGTTACACAGAGTTGTTGAAAATATTTAAGGGGTTCAACAGAATACATACATGTCTAAAAAGAATATTTTTTTAAGGGACCTAATAGTTACTACCTCTGTGGTCTGCTATGAAGAAAAACAATATCAAAATATTACATGATTATTAATGTTATCTGTACTTACAAAAATGCAATTCTTGTAAATTAGGAGCTAACTATTATATTAAATTGTTAAACATCTATCTCATGACTGGTCAGAATTATGTTGTGGGTATTTTTTATATGTCTCATTAAAAGTATGTTCCCCCCTTACTTTATAAAAACACTCATTTATGTAGTGAAATATTTACCGAAGTACATAAATTATGATCATTTGCTTGGCATTTTATAATGGCATAGTAACTGGAGTCGCGTAAAAAGCTATAGGTAGGTAGATAAGGGTAGCGTGAGGTAGGCGCCGGGCGGACGGGCGCGGTGCAGGAGGGGCGTTCGCGAGGGTGAGGGGTGTGTGCAATCGTCGCGCTAGTCGTATTTCGTCTGGAGTGTTTATCCCGCGTCGCCGGATCAATACTGTTGGCGCAGTGGCGGTGACCAAGCGGCGGCGCGGCGACACGGCGCGTGCCTAGCCTGCTAGTAGCTTGAGTCTGTGAGATGCTGTCAAACCGAGCGGACGACGCGTCGATGTCGCGTTTGGCGTGAGAGGCGCTCTTTGAGCTTCGTTGAATTTTCATATTGCGCTAGGTGCGCTCGCGAGCCTCTGCCTAAGGTGCGACTTCCATCCATCCATGATGACAAATACCCTATAAGCGATTCGCTTCGGTGAAAGTGACGCCTAACGATTAGTCTTTCTGATGAAATTTAACTCACAGTGAATCGTCATTGGCTGTCGATTCAAATAGTTTATTCGTGATTCATACTTCATTGCAGGGGCATCAGTGAAATAATCCTCTCCCATCGTCCACGATGTCCGTCGACAAGGAGGAACTGGTGCAACGCGCCAAGCTTGCGGAGCAGGCTGAACGATATGACGACATGGCGGCCGCGATGAAAGAAGTCACGGAAACCGGCGTCGAGCTGAGCAACGAGGAAAGAAACCTGCTTTCCGTTGCTTACAAAAACGTGGTGGGCGCTCGACGATCGTCATGGCGCGTCATCTCCTCCATTGAACAGAAAACCGAAGGCTCGGAAAGAAAACAACAGATGGCAAAAGAATATAGGGTTAAAGTAGAAAAGGAGCTCAGAGAAATCTGCTACGACGTTTTGGTAAGAATTCTTCTTGATTACTCATGTTTTTCAGGATTCTACTGATAACTGAGGCTAAGTCCCTCGTTACCGTGTTTGTTCATTAGATCGTGGAACTTATTCCAAACTAAGTAAGATTAACGTCAGTTGCCGCCATCCTACGCGTATGACGTCATGATATTTGCGCCTCGCCAATTTGAGGGGTGATGCAAGTGAACAGTAGTCGTGTTCATTTCCTCCGCAGTCATAACGTTTTTGTTAATCATGGGCGTTATAATGTTGGTTAGCACGTGAGAGCATGCAGGGCGCGGTGCGGAGTTTTCGCGGGCGGGGAGGGTGGGGTGACGTATTGCGCCGCGTCATTGCGCGCGCTGCTATCCCGTTTTCGTTCGTTGCCCTGTCTTCAAATCTCATGTATTCATTCTGCAATTAAATTTTTTACTCTTTAATTGTTACGATTTCAAGCTCTTTAATTAAAAAAATATTAATGGATTTTACAATTAGGATTTTTAAGATTTTTTTTTTGTTGCAGGGTTTACTTGACAAACACCTTATTCCTAAAGCTAGTAATCCAGAAAGTAAAGTATTTTACCTTAAAATGAAGGGTGACTACTATAGGTACCTTGCAGAAGTGGCCACAGGAGAAACCAGAAATTGTAAGTACTTACACTAATAAGACTCAAGTTGAATATGATTAATATTTTACATCAATGATTATTAGGCTTTAATATAAAAGATTTATTATGTAATAGTTTCAGTAAGTTAACATCACTTTACCTTACAGCTGTTGTAGAGGATTCACAGAAAGCATACCAAGACGCTTTCGAGATCAGCAAGGCGAAAATGCAGCCCACACACCCAATAAGGCTGGGTCTGGCGTTAAATTTCTCCGTCTTCTATTATGAGATATTAAATTCACCAGACAAAGCGTGTCAGCTCGCCAAACAGGTCATTATTAGTGTCAGTTACGCATAGGCTCTGTGCTGGCTGGCACGAGAGGGAAATGCAGGCTAGGCATATTAATGTACTCGATTGTCCCCAGCCGTCGTGGAGGACTCGCAGAAGGCCTACCAGGAAGCATTCGACATTGCTAAAGCCAAAATGCAACCGACCCACCCCATCAGACTCGGCCTTGCGCTCAACTTTTCCGTGTTCTATTACGAGATAATCAACTCCCCTGCGCGAGCGTGCCACTTAGCTAAACAGGTTTTTTTAATCAAAGAAAAAATTTGTGTGTGATGACACAGTTATAATTTACTAACTGTCAAGTTTCTTGCTAGTGCATTGTTCTCGTACAATTTGCATGAAGATAAAGTAATTCAAAATTAGAAATAATGATATATTAAAAAGAACCACTAATAATATATTAGCATGGCCGTGTGTAAAGCAATTAACCCTTAATCCTCGATCCAGCCAGCATCAGAGTGTTATTTATAACTCTTGTATAAAGGGTTAATCTTCCCATAAAGGGAATGATAGAAAATTTCTTGTATGAATATTTTGATAGTTTCTCCTTTGAATAGATAAGGATTAACATTCATAATTGTTTTCGCAGGCGTTCGATGACGCGATCGCCGAATTAGACACACTGAATGAAGACTCGTACAAAGACTCGACACTGATCATGCAGTTGCTGCGAGACAACCTGACGCTGTGGACGTCAGACACGCAGGGCGATGGCGACGAGCCCGCCGAGGGCGGCGACAACTAATCTCGCGCCGCGCTCACTCCCAGCACACGCATTTGTTCTCATTGGTGTTTTATAAGAAAACGAGTAACATTCGAGAACGCCGCGCGGCGCGGGTCCTCCGCCGCTGATGCGAGCCGTCGCTTGTAAAAAAATGTTAAAAATGTCGTTCGCAGCGGACCTTCACGTTCCGTCTAAAATTAAATGTTATGTGTCATCTTTGACGGTTTTGTATTTCTGTATTTACACTGGATTACAGATATTGAGCTGACCCGATGAATATAAATATTTATAACTTAAGTTATTAAAATTACGGTTTCTTAAGTTAAAAGTGTTTTCCTTTCTTTAGAGAATAAAACGTAACAGCCTGGTCGGCCCCAAACATTCCTTTCGCCGCATGTCCGCAGTGAAATGGAGATCATGATGGTGAATATTGTTTTAAAATTATGCTATTAGTTATTTGAAATTTGTTGAAGTGCGCCCAAAACTGACCCTATGAAAACTGGTTTTTCGTAAAATATTAATCCACCTGTATAATGGCTGTATCAATTTAGGGCACAAAGAACTTGTTAGTGTCTTTCGTGGTTTTTGTGATGTCCTAACATTTTCAATATTCCCAAAGGAAGTCTTTTATTGTTGACATTAACCATTTTGTTGTGCCCCTCAATGATTTAATAGCATTCTGAATTTTCAGGCATTTATTAGCGAAATAGTTTTGTGATGGCCAATATTGTAACATTTCTGCTGCATTTTATCAGCCATTAAATTATTATATTTTTCATGTTTTCACCAATAAACTTTTGTATTAAATACAATTTTTAGTTTTAGAACCAATATTTAAATAAACCGCCACCTAACCCCAAAAAGATGTTTGTCTAAAATTTCTTGAAATTATGCAAAAAGCCCTTGTTTAGATAAATAAAAGGGAAAACACTAAAAATACATCGACTTGTCCCAAGTTGAAAAACTTACAACAGCACAGAAGGGGTGGAGCTTAGAGGTGAAGCTATGCAGTGGCAGGTTAAACTGGGCGAGATCCTAAAAAAATAATTGAGTTGGGTCGATAAATAATAACGCATAGCGAGTATAAAGTACATAGCTCTCTGAAAAGTTTGTTGAAAGTTCTTTTGAACTTTTACAAAAAACACTAAATCGAAAAACTTCCGAGTTTTTTACCTTCCAAGTAACCGAACAAATTAATGACAGAATTAGGTGAAAAATATGAAATGGACTAAAGAGATAGGGCTAAATAGGTGGTGGTTCTCACAGAGAGCAGCTGCTGCCCTCGTCGGGGAAGTCAACACTGAAGTTTTTAGGGTTCCGTACCAAAATGGTAAAAAGAACCCTTATGGTGCGACTGTCTGTCACAGCTGGATATCTCAAGAACTACTAATGCTATCAACTTGAAATTTGGAAGTCTTGATGACGTTTGCACAACTATTATGCAAATAAAGAAATGAAAGAATATTTTTTGTATCGGACTGAAATGGTCCAAAAAATTCGAAGTGGCTACTGGGTATATGTATCTAAAGAAAGAGCGCAGTTTGTACATTCTTAAATATTTTTTCTTTTTTTTAGGTCGCATAGTTTTCGACTTTATGTGAAAAAAGTAAAAAAATATCGTTCCCCCCTTTTCTCCGAAGTTTGCATAGAGAAAAATCTGAAATTATTCTATGTGAAAGAAGTTTATGTCAAGATTACAAGAAAAATAAAACGATCCCCTTATCTCCGAAGTTTGCATAGAGAAAAATGTGAAATTATTCTATTGATAGAAGTTTATGTAAAGATTACAGGAAAGATAAAACGATGTCTCTAATAGCAGACTTTTTCAGAAATCATCAACAAAGTTACATTAGTTTCACTATCGGTCAAGAGATAGCGCTGACCTAAAACTGCAATATTCTACACCGCAGCGTGCAGTGTTAAAATTCTCTAACAAATGTAGAGGCCTCGCCGATGAAAAAAAAAACAATTATGATTGTACGGAACCCTCTGTGCGCGAGTCCGACTCTCTTGACCGGTTTTTTTTTTGAAGGACCCAAAATTATGTATATAATGTACAGTCAACAAAAGAGATAAGTATGAAGGATCGTCGGATATAGGTGAAGTTTAGTAAGAAACCGTGGATGTTCTCGAATAAAATTTTATTTTTAATAGAAAGCACCCGACTGCGCCAGGAGGGTTGTTTTTTGAGTGTATGTATGTATATTTCTTTGGCACGCTCTGTAGCCTAAACGGCTTCATCGATTTCAGCTTTAGAGGTGCCGCTGGATTCGTCTTTCTTCGAATTTGAAAGATTGTAGTAGGTTGATGTGCTGGCGGACGGCAGCACGTCAACCTACTACAATCTGTCAAACAGACGCCAGCACATCAACCTACCACAATCTGTCAGATTTTCCCAATCAACTTTGAACCTTGTGCTTTAGCGATAAAGTTGAAAATCTATTAAAGAAATCAGACAGATTGTGGTAGGTTGATGTGCTGGCGTCCGTACTTTGATTATTATAAGTAAAGTTCCGTACATAGACTACGTTATGTCCGTGACTACCGCCGGCCGGACCACCAACGCCGCCAATCGCTTCCATATTTGGTAAATAATTAGTACTCAATTGGTACTAATTTAGTACTCGAACAACAACATTGGTACCTACTATTATAAACTAGAGATTCCCGTAAGAGGGGGTAAACCATTAGAAAATCCCAAGCCGGATTGAACACCTAAATACCTATTTTCGTTTTACGTCGCCAGCACAGTGGGCAACTACACAGTAAAGATATGAACTGTGGTGCTATTCTGTAAAAATCTCACCGTGAAAACATAGGTGGAGTGAGCTGTCAAATAGTGTCAATTCCTAACAAAATCAAACTCACTTCACCTAAGTTTTCACGGTGAGATTTTTACAGAATCGATCGGCAGTACGGAAACTATATAATTATGTACAAACGTTCGAAACGGCACAGACACGCGCATCTACGAGTCCCTAAAGCATGTGCTACACGGTTTTAAACGGCGGTTTGAAACAGAAAAACAGATTTGCGCTTTGCCGGCTACACGGTTTAAAACCATCAGTGTTTTATAGGACGTCTCTACGCTCCGCACCGTATATTCACTACAACGACGTCATGGCGCCTTACCCACAGAGGCCTTACCTATCTAAAGAACAAAAAGTTGGGGTGTGTCTTGCTCTTTTGTGTGCAATTGAAGAAAAAAAAGAATATGGATGAAGCAGTGGTTAAAGGAGAGATTAACCCTTAGTCATATGAACTTATTTAATTTTGAATAGTAATCCTTTGCCCGCAATGATCAGAATCTAGTAAATTTATAATTTCTTTGTGGCTAGGTATAATATCTGTATAAATATTATCTGGGCATGTGGCACCAGTTGGGGTTATTCTTGTGGGCTCCAAAAATATGTTTACAAGATACACAAAAGATACTAAGGGTTAATCTCTCCTTTAACCATTGCTTCATCCATATTCTTTTTTTTCTTCAATTGCACACAAAAGAGCAAGATACACCCCAACTTTTTGTTGTTTAGATAGGTAAGGCCTCTGTGGGTAAGGCGCCATGACGTCGTTGTAGTGAATATACGGTGCGGAGCGTAGAGACGTCCTATTCACGCAACGTTCTATAAAACACTGATGGTTTTAAACATGTTTTAAACCGTGTAGCCGGCAAAGCGCAAATCTGTTTTTTCTGTTTCAAACCGTGTAGCACATGCCTAAGCGATAGTCGTGGTGTTCTCAGTCACGGGCTCACGGGTGCCGTGAACTGCCGTGTTGGAACGAGTAGTCGCGTAATACATTTAATCCTTGCTCCACAGACCAACTTCCATCTTTTTAAAAATGCCTCGAGCGTATTCTTCTATATAAATAAAAGGAGAAATTGACTGACATTTCAACACACAGCCGAAACTACTGGGTCTAGGAATGTGAAATTTTGCACATGGCTTCCTTTTATAATGTAGGGGTCAACTAAGAAGGGGTTTTTGGAATTCATCCTTTAAGGGGGTGAAAAGGGAGGATTTCGGTTGTGTGAAAAATCTTATTCCTTGAGTTAATAAACTTGAAACTTGGCACGAATACTTAGGTATCTAAGTAAATTATGCAGTTTGACATTTTTTCATTTTGCTAAACTACCCCCTAAAGGAGGATTGGGAAGTGTCAATATTTGTATGGAAGAATAAGCTCGGTATTTATACTTCATACCAAAAATAAAGAATAACGTGTCTCGGGGTTTTTGGAAAATCTACCCCTAACGGGGTAAAAAGAGGTAGTTAATTTTACAGGGGAGGATTTTACTGCGTGGCTTGATTAGCTCGAGAACTGCTATATTTATAGCAAATTTCGAGTGTTTTTTAGGTTTTTTTAAATCTTCGAGTCAAGTAGATTGAACACATCCCAAACGATTTTTAGAAATTCCACCTCTGTGGGGGTGAAAAGCGAGGATACAGTTTATATGAAAAATTTTATTAATTTGGTTATTAAATTTTAAATTAAAGGGAGATTGTGGGTCCAATTAGTCGAAACTCAGTATGTAAGACCAAAATAAATAATAAAGTACTAGCTTTTGTCCACGACTTCGTCCGCGTGAAATTTCTTGTTACTCCGACCCACCCCATCGCATCGCATCGCCTGCCCGCGCTATTACTTCGTTTTTGCTTAGCGTTCTTTCTGACTTTTTTCTTTTTGCTCGGCTCCTAAAGGTCATAGCGTGATGTTAAATAGCCTATAGCCTTCCTCAAGAATTGGGCTATCAAATGCAAAAAGAATTTTTCAAATCCGACTGGTAGTTCCAGAGATTAGCGCGTTCAACCAAACAAACAAACTCTTCAGCTTTATTATTAAGTATAGATATCAGGTTTTTTAAAAAATCTACATACCCCTAACGGGGTACTTAGTCAATTTCATAGGGGAGTATTTTATTACGAGGCTTCATTAGAAAATTGGTATAAATAATCTTTAAATCAAGCTATGCTATAGAAACATCCAATTGCATAAAGGCATAGAAGCAGTGCCTACCTCGATAAATCACCGTCAAACAAGCCAACTTTGCCAATCAAGGTATCTTTGCCCTAAAAGCAATTTATAAGCAAATCCGCTAACATAAGAAACAATTTTTGTTTTATGGCAACATTTATTATTTGGGTGGAAAGTTGATTATATTTGTGGCAGCACTATCTAACGCATTCGTTCCAAAGTTCATTTAGTAACTTGCCAGAACTTGTCGAATGCGGTGTATTTTTTTGCGGGCAAATTTCCTATGAAAAGTGTTTGTGGATTTTACCTCATGGCGAAAACACAGGTAAGTGTATTTTACTGTATGTTATAGAATATTAGTTGTTGAGTATTTTAAATATAGTTTCATTATTCAGGACTTTATAAATCAAAACTTCTAATGATGGGCAAAGTTACCCTAAATTGTTCAGACCCATCCATGCCAACATTGCCCGTTATCAAAAAGCACTCAGGGTTGTCACTTTTAGTTATTTTGTAACAGGTTGAATTAACGCAAAAACACAGAAAAGATTTTCACGATTTCAGGTTTGGCTCCATAGTAAAAGTTGTTCATAATGATGAGTACAATGACCCCGTAAGAGGAAAACAGTGATTAAAATTTCACCCAGTATATGTATAGAGGTGAAGTTTGTGATTGTATGTTTGTTTGTGTATAGGGATAGGATATAGGGTATATTTCATTAGAGTAGATGGCAGCTTTTATTGTACATTGCAGATCCACTTAGCTTTAATTTTATTGTTATTTTTAATTTCAGAAAAACAAACACAAGTCTAGAATTAGACCAAGAAGCCAAGATGTGAAATTGGGTCCCGAGCATATAAAAATGACTCCGACGTGATGTTAAAGCTTGCCTGCGAAGCAGTTATTAAAGTGTTCAGAACAGAACAACGGTATTGATTAATATTATTATTGACTGAATATTGTTACGATTCCTAGCGGTGATTTTGACTGTTTGTAATATATACCATGTGATGTGATTTATCTACTAATTGTGATTTTGTTCCTCATGGGCTCTATGCATACGGAACTTATAAAAGATTTTTATTATTGCCATTAGGTACTTACTTGTTGATTTGTTTTGCTGTTGATTCAAGTTTGGACATATATTGATCTCATTTTTTGATATAGCATTTACAGCTTAAAGCTAACTTCATTGAAATGTTCAAAATAGAACAACGGTATCTTATGTCGAACTGTCGACGAAATTGGAATAAACATTTAATTTTGAACACAATGTTTCATTTCATTACCATTTTAACGTCTATTCATATGCACCCAACACCCACAAAAGAAAAGTGAAAATAACATTTATTTAATAATTTTACTGCAATGTGACAACCATTAAAATCTTAAACCGCTTGTTGGGCCTTGTATGGAAAAGGGCACTAACCGCTAGGTAACATTGCCCACTGTTTTTATCACGAAAATATTTAAACTACAAACAGTATTTTAAAACTTAGGTTAAGATTGCCTTAAATTGTACTCGTGGTGCTTTCTACGTATTTATAAGAGCTTGATTTGCGTCAAAAATCGAGTGGGCAATGTTGGCTAAAAGTCCGGATTATTTTGCCCGCCATCAAAATCGAACAAATCTTGGTCTAAATTTTATTTTTTTTACTGTTTTACATAGCAAATGCGTGCATATGGTCATATAGTTGTAGTAAATGAAAAAATATACTTAAGTCCCATAGAAAAAACTTGTAATATATTCGATTTTCTTAAAAAAACGGGCAAAGTTGGCTTGTTTGACGGCACCATAAGCCTGTCAATTACATTTTAGTGTGTTGTGGTAGTGTGTGCCCCACAAATTAAGAAACTCACAAAATTATCATACTTAAAAGTTCTTGATTCAGTGTCCATGTGATCGGACCAATATTGAATTTAAGAAATTCGTGAATTTATTTGTAAAACAAAGATGGCGGCTTCTAACATGTTTATTTTTTTCGTCATGGGTGTCGTTTACATAGTTAAGTTGCCAAAACCGTTAATGAGGTCAAAATGTAAATCCAAGATAGTGGCTGTGAAATTTTTCAACATAAATAAATTGAAAAATTCAGTCATGGGTGTCGTTTTCATAGTTTTCGAGGGTGTTAAAGCCTACAGCGAGGTCAAAATATAAATCCAAGAAGGTGGCTGCGATAAATTTCAATTTTTTCGTCATGGGTGTCGTTTTCATAGTTTTCGTGTGTGCTAAAGCCGATAGTGGGGTCAAAATGTAAATCCAAGATTCAAAAGATTGAAAGATTGATTGATTGATTTTGAAGATTGAGATATTTGGTGCAAAATTTCTCAATATTTTTGTCATGGGTGTCGTTTTTCAGTAAATCACACTAATATTATAAAGGCGAAAGTTTGTGAGTGTGTGTGTGTGTGTGTGTGTGTTTATATATTTGTTGCTTCTTTTTTTATAAATTTTTGTATGGAGGTAGCTGTCAGCTACCTAATAATGCTAATTTATAAAAAAATATGAATAACATATAGGCTACTTTTTATCCCGATATTCCCACGGGATCGAATTTACGCGGATGAAACTGCGGGGCGCAGCTAGTAATTTATAAATACGAAGAATAAAGATATTTTAAAAAAATATTGTATTTTTTAAAATTATCTTTATTCTTCGTAATGTGTATTTTTTTAAACTCTTCCCTAGTCGCTGGATAGATGGCGCTGAACTTGGTAAGTTACTGCAAGGAACGGAACTCATAATTTTTTGATTATTTCACTTGGATGTAATTTTGAGATCGTAAAACGAACGTTCATAAAAAAGTAATTAATTAATTAACTACGAAGTAGTTAGTTAACTTCGTTTTGGCTTTGGCACCTAGTAACGTAGTCAGTTCAACACCATCTACAGAGTTCTTGGAAACTATGATTTTTTTTAATACTCAAAAAAAAACCTCATTAATTCAACAAATAGGCCTAGTTTCCATACTGTTCATATTTATACAGTGGCAACTACGTCAGATAATATTAGTAAAACCTTGGTCGCTGCCCTGTGACGTGTGTGTGACCTAGGTCGCGGCAGTGCGGTACGTGGTCACGGTAATGTTATCTAACAGTATTCTATTTTCATACAAAGGGTCGGAACGACGAAAAATATGATTTACGTGTAAAAGTGTTTGTGCAAACCTACTTACAAAAATAAATAATTTATCATTAACGTGAGTCATACCTACGCCGCACGAGTTCGGTATACACTCGGTAGACGAAAGCGCCGCAGTGACAAATGAGCGTGACGGTTTTCTAAGCGTTGCGATGGTTTTCTAAGGGAGCGTTCGATTAGTGACAAATATTCATTGGAAATATGTATGTACAAGTCCTTAGTACCTACACTATGACAAGGACCTTGGACTTATTATGGCAAAGAGCAATTATAGACTACATATTATTGTGCTGTTTTTGGTTGCTTGCATTCGTCAATAACGCACCCAGAGATAACATTTTTTAAATTATCTACCTGGAGACTCCCGAGGTAAGACAATTTTATTTTATACCTACTAGTACGTAATTTGCTCCCTTTTTTAATAGGTAGGTATTTCGCTTTTTCCACTAAGTAAAATACCTAATCATCATTTCAGCCGAAAGACGTCCACTGCTGGACATAGGCCTCCGCCAAGCACCTCCACTTTGACCGGTTCTGTGCTTCTCGCATCCGAAGGGTTCCTGCGGCCTTCACAAGGTCGTCGGTCCACCTTGTGGGAGGCCTTCCAACGCAGAACCTTTCGGCCCCATCAGCCATCTGTGAGCAATGTGCCCTGCCCACAGCCACTTAAGTTTGGCAATTCTTCGGGCTTTGTCGGTTATCTTGGTTCTCTTGCGAATCTCTTCATTTCTGATTCGATCACGCAGGAAAACTCCAAGCATAGCCCTCTCCATTGCCCTTTGGGTGACTTTTAGCCTTCCAATAAAGCCCATTGTGAGTGACCACGTTTCAGTGCCATATGTCGTCACTGGCAACACGCACTGGTCAAAGACTTTCGTCTTGAGACACTGCGGTATGTGGGAGGAGAAGATATTTCGAAAAGGGACCTGACATGCAAATCCTACCAGTTGCAGTTGGTATCTATGCAAGGGTGTACCTATAGGTACCTAGTTAAATAGTCTATAAGAGTTTTCAACATTGAATTATTGTAATTATGTAACAACCTGTGTCTTTTTAACCGACTTTAAAAAAAGGAGGAGTTTATCTATTCGCTTGATTTATTTTTGTACTTATGGTTTTTACCTCAGAACTCCGTTATTTATAAGCCGATTTGCAATTTTTTTTTTATTTGAAAGGATATAGGTACTTTCAGTTTGGTCCCATAGAAATTTTATCAATATCGGTTCAGTAGTTTGGTTTTTAAACGAAAATTACTGGTAAAGATTCAAGTAATCCGAATCGGTTACCATCTCGAATTATCCTAGGTAATTAGGTTTAAATTTTGTTTTATTTTCTTAAAATGGGTAAAAACGCTTCAATACATGCATTTATTAAATTGACGATCATATCATGAACTTTATCAAAACATTTTCTTATTTACGATTTCGTGATTCCGGTTAGACTTCATTGAAAAAGTCGACCATATGTATATTCAATGATAAATTGGTTACGTTTTTTTTAAATAAGTAGGTATATTATGAATTTATGATTAATAGAAGTTACAAGACAGTGGGCCCAAAAAAACTACCTCTACAAATAATTTTGACACAACTAAAATCGAACTTGACAATCGCGACTCCACATGGTAATTGTTTGCCCTTACCCCGTTTATATTTTTAGAGCCGGAGGCGCGCAGTTGGGGCAGCCTCGACGTGTTTTCTAATTAAATTTTCACTTTTTGTTTGGAGAATATCAAAAATAAAGTACCTACATCTTGAATTTTGGGGGTTTATGTGTTTCGTAACGTGTGTTTAGTAACTGGAAGTAACTGGATGAAAACAGCTAACGACAGGAAAAAATGGAGGCAATTGCAGGAGGCCTATACCCGAAAGGGACCATGACATTTATACCTTTAAAAATACTTGCTTAACAATTTTTTACTGTTAATGTCTTGGAAATAAAAAAGGCTTATTATTATTATTATTATTATGTGTTTCGTAAAGGGGGTCGAAATTTTCATTATGTTTGCAATAGGCCACAACATTTTCGACAAGCAAAAGAAAACAAAAAAGGACACAGTCGGTACCGTTTTTGCACCTGAAGCAGAGATGTTGGTGTGAATTTTAGTTCATGTAAACTAATTTTATTCCATACCTTTTTAATCGCGATTAAAAATAGTCGGTCAAAATTTTCGGTGAAAAACGTCAAATTCAGAATAGCTAAACTGTGTTTTATCGACCGTAGGCTACCCGTAGGCAATATATAAGGAACTATTAAAAAGTAAAAAAAATTGCGACAGAAAGCAAAACAAAAAAAAAATCTGAAGTCAGGTGAGAATTTCTCAAAAATGCATTAAAAACGTCTAGTTGCTAAACTGCTTATAAATAACCGCATAACATACACGGGGGTGCTTTAGGAAGCTCTAGGAAAGAGAATTCCAAAATTCTCTTTTTATCATCACTTATTCATGGTCCACCCTGTATGTACTCGTATATAAATTAAGTTAGTGGTATAGCTGAGTAGCAAATCTTGAACAAATTCAGTGTCAGTCTAATATAAGATCATTAGAAAGAAAAAACTGCGCAATACTGATAGTTATTTACTTTACGGAAATCTTAAGCTTGGTTGATGTTAATAGCACTCGACCGGTTTTTGAACTTTTTCAAAATAAAATATGTACAGTCAGCAACAAAAGTCGATTAACACTCCATTTTTTTTAATCTCAGTTATTGAGCAAAATATTTTGTTCAAAACTGCACTGTACTTCTGCTGCAATTTTGAACAAATATTTTGCTTAATCTGAGATTAAAAAAACTGAGGTGTTAACCGACTTTTGTTGCTGACCGTACCTACCTACCTATTGGAAGTAGGTACATTTGCAATTACGTACCTACATTACTGATCTGCTAACCATGTGTGTCATGTCATGTTTTGTCCATGTTCATTTTAAGACCCACTTTGGTCTGGACTCAGGAGTTAGTATAATATATTATACCTACACATCAAAAAAGTCTAAGCAACACGCATCATTTACTTTACTCTGCATGTTTTATTAATTGATACTTTATTTTTTCTTAACAAACTAGATACAATCTTTTTGTTCTCGGAAACATATTTTATAACATATTTGCTCGTAAAGGGTCTCTTATTTCACCAATTTCAATATCGTAATGTATCTCATTACGCACTTGTGCGGTAATGTAAAGTAAATCGCACGGTTTATCAAGATGCTCCGTCAAAACGAACGGTACTTTTTTAAATCTTAGCAAAGAGTTTTTATTTCAGAAAAGATGTCAACATTTTATGAATAAAATTAACTTTGGGAGATAAAATATAATAAATAAACATTTAATTAGTCACACCATAGTCGACACTAGTCAACGTCTGCATATGTACTCAATCCTTGCTGTTTTTAATTCGTTCTTACCTCTTATTATTATGTGTATTGCTGGTGTTCTAGTCATCATTAAGTTGAGGATAAAGAAAATTATGTCACAGATTGAATGTTTCGAATCAATCGCAGCATTGAAATTATCTCTCTGGCTTATAGTGATTTACATTGTGCTGTGTACTCCTCGGTCCTGTGTAACTGCTTATAATATTTACTCCAAATCAATGCAAGGTAATGAAACTTCTTTAGCTCAAAATGATGATATGACAATTGTGAATGTAGCAACCAGCAGTATATTCATTATTTCAACTTTATTTCGACCACTACTCAGTATAACTTTATTGCCGCGAGTGAGGAAGTCGTTTTCTTTCGGATCTTATACCAACACAGACAATGTGTGATATACGAGAATATTATGGAAACGTTTTCTAAAGTTGAAAATTCTAAATGAGGTAATATATTTTAAGCGCTGTGTACGTAGCATTTAAACAAGGTTGCATTTGAATGTAAGTGAAAAGTTGTGGTATTTAGGGAGACCAAGGATTAACATAACAAACTAGATCGTTTGCTATGCAGCGAGCAGGCCCGCCGCTAGCTGTTTAGTAGCCCGCGTGCAATACCGATTATGCCGCCCTACGACTACTTACGCTGAGTTTTGTCAAAAAAAGGCTATTTAATGTTTCCTTGTTATGGTGGGAAAAAAGAAAAGAATCATAATAAAGATAAAACATTTATTTTGATTTTATTATTAAACGAAATTAATGCTCTGAGCGAAATGATGCAGAGCCCCCACAATGAATAATCAAATCTGCATAAATTTGTTAAGACACGCGTAGATAAGTACTTACCATAATTACGATTCCTTTACACTTCTGTTTTGCACTGACAGATGATACATTGAATTATAATTAAACTAAGTTCAAATATCAATTATTCCTAGACCCACCTCTGAAGAGCTATTAACAAAATAATTGTAATTTAATGTGCGATCTTTATTGTTCATCCACCTGTTACACACCATACTGTTCGGATGCGTACAAGTACCTACCAATTACTGAGAAAGAAGCTCAGTAGGAAATCCCCTAACTTCGCCTTGCTGCTTGTGCTGCCTTTCATAGAGTACGATACTTGTATCGAATTTGGGCCGCTACTAAGCGGGGGCGGGCGGCCAACCTGCCGATAGACGACGATTGGTATTCATTACATCTTAGTTTTAACGGATAATAATAGCGCCGCCAGTACTTAGGGTTTTTTTCCATGCGATGACATTTCTTATTCTGTAGGTGGGGTGGGTATTATGACAATGATTTTGGATATTACGTAATGAGTCGCTCGATTTGCCGCCCCCCTGGACGTGCCGCCCGCGTGCGGTGCACGCCTTGCACGCCCGCTTACGGCGGGCCTGGCAGCGAGTATAGTGCAAGTGAAAAGGACATAGCTAGTGTTAGAAGTGCCATAGCGAGTAAATGCCATACAAAATCGTCGAAAATTAAGTAACACGCATACCTACAAATTACAATCAGAGCTGGTCATAAACATATCTAGGTAGTAACCTAAATCAGTGAAACTATTCCACATGTTAAAATTAGGATAACCTACATGATCACAACAACTACCTATAGGTCTAACGTGTTTTCCTCATGGTCCTATTCCAAAAGTATTAATTGATTTTGATAAAGACCATAGCATGGTATAAAGCTGAAGAATTCAACCATGAACCCTTTAGAAACCAAAATGACAATATTAGATGTTGTATTCTATTGCTGTAGTAGGTACCTACCAACCATAATTGCTAAGTAAAAATATATTTAAGAAAAATTCTCTCGCCAAATATTGGCACAATTTTAAAAGGACTTTATTGTTAGTTATTTTTTTACTGTTTTATACTTAATAAATTTTTAAGCCACTTTTTTTCGTTTTATTAAAGGATTCAGACTTATATACATTCCTACCCATTCATAATCATAAAAATTGGGAAAGGTACTCCTTCAAGTACCTACCTATTACTTACTATTTTCGTTTGTAAACATGAGAAGCAAAATTAAATGATTTAACGATTAGCTTATAGAATATGAAGCTAGCCGCTCAAGTGGGACCTACATATATCATCGCAAGCAGCTATGTAGTGGCCAGACAATGTAATGCACTCCGCAAATAAGCGCAACTAGGGGCGAGTGGGGTGGTTCTGTCTCGCCCGTTCGCCCCCTCGAAACCTCCCCGGGTGATGTCATGCAACAAACACTAACTACTGGTACCTACCATAACCATTTTGTAGGCCACGTTATTGATTTGAATACGGAAGTATTTCGCTACTCATTTGCTAAGGGTCAGTAGGTAGGTATGTATGTTAGCTCTTAGGTAATGACCTACCTACCAACGTATACGCAAGTAACTACACGCATCAAAAAAGTCTAAGCAACATGTACGGTTTTGAACGATGTTTACTACTGTAATGTATTTATATTTCTTATGTAAATAATAATTAAGCATTTTTGATGCATTAGTGACTAAAGCAACAAAATCCTTCATTCAATTGTTCATTTAATCACAATAATTAACAATATGTGTACCGTAGGTAACATACGTAGTATAAAATAAAAAACGAAATTAAACTTTTCAAATACATATTACAAAATTAAATAACGAAATTTTTTAAAATTATTCGGTCATTCAAAAAGTGTGACCGTCTGTGTTGTTTAAAACTTGTCGGCAACGATTTTGCATTGAATTAATAAGATTGTTTATCTGATCCTGCGGCATTCGCTCCCAATGGAATTTTAACAAGTCTTTCAGCTGTTGGGTTATCAACACTCCGTCCAAGTTCTCTAGAACTCTCTCTAGAGCGTGTCCCATGCGTGCTCGATGGGATTGAGGTCTGGCGATTGTGCAGGCTACGGCAATACCCGGATGGTTTCCATTGTCAAGTACTCTCTGGTTCTCCGAGCTGTGTGCGAAGGCGCATTGTTATGCATCAGCGTGAAATCTGAGCCAAGACTTTGTGCAAATGGGTGAACATATGGCCCAAGGACATCTTCAACGTAACTTTCAACGTTCATATTGCTATCTACAAAAACGAGCTCAGTTCGTCTGTTCTTCATAATACCCGCCCATATACCATCACTGTGGAGCCACTGTAAGGGTGCACTTCCTGGATACATCTCAGCCGTTCAGCATTTCCGGGACGACGACACACTCTTACCCTTCTCGTATCAGGCCCAAATCCAAACCGGGACTCATCGCAAAATGAAATTTTATCACATTGCTCCTGGGTCCATGTCAAGTGTTCCCTACACCATTCGTTTCTACGGGCGCGATTCCCATGGCGTATAGGTGGGCACCTAATCGGGCGTCGTGCTCGTAGGCCGTACTCATGCGCCCTATTTCTCACGATTTGGTGGCTAACAACACCGCTTGAGAATTGTAGCTTTAAACCTATCTCCCGGGTGGTTAACATCGGCTGACGTCTTGTAGTAGTAAGTATCGGTCCTGTCGAGCAGTTGTACTCCTTCCACGTCCTGGGTGCTGCTCAGCAGAGTCCCCTATATTAACGTAACACTGCCAAAGACGACAAATCACGCTCCTATGGACACCATCATCTGCCTAGCCCTTTTCCCAACTATGTTGGGGTCGGCTTCCACTCTAACTGGCTGCAGCTGAATACCAGTATTTTACATTTTTTTTTCATAGGGACACCAAAATGCCGAAATACCTGGGACTGATTTCTTCGTGCTTGTAGCATTCCTACAGCTCTCTGCATTTCATCAGCAGTCAAATGGCGTCACTCCATGACTTATAAAATGACTCACCACTCGATTTTTCCAAAAACTAAAAATGATAAAATACAAAACCTTCGTGTTATCCTTTCTTTTCTTAGCATGGTGGGCTAACATTTTCAGCACGGGTTGAGACAGAATACCAAATTAAGTGGATATAAGTGACATAAATACCAAATTTATCAAGCAACGAAAACACATGAAATCGGGCAAAATAATTAGATTTTATTTTAATGAAAACCAAACACAATCGAATAGTTTCTTTTTTTTTAAATCAGTCAGTATACAATAGTACATTATGATATAAGTGCGGTAAGTTGAAAATTACAGCCGAGGCGATATTGCTTGCCCGAGCCGTAGGCGAGGGCTAAAAGAAAGCAGAGGCTGTAATTTTCAAAGCGCACGTATGTCATACGACGTTTTATAACATATTTGCGAGGAAATAAATAAAACTTGGACTGAACTTGCATATTTGCTTGTTTTCCATATGATGAAATTTTGATACGCTTGTAAGTATCTATCGGTCGATTTTTCGGGCGAGACTTAGAGTAGCCTTTTTCGCTGCCTCTGAGACTTCTGGCGGTGTGGAATTAATAAATTCATCATTAATTGACGACATTTTCAAATAAAAAAAAGTACAGCGAAAAGAAAAAGCGCGCGGAATAATTTTTACTTTTTTTTTTTTGTAGTGTGGCACTAGTTATAACTTTGTGCCAATGTCAGGTAATTTTTACTTCTTAACAGATAAGCGACGCGCGCGCGTTCGCGCTTTTTTTTTCAGGCATAGGCCCAAAACAGCCAGTATTATTAATAAAGTAAATTATTATTTTTGTTTTTGTTACAGATATTAATGGTTGTAATTTATTGTCAAAATTAATTAAATTAAAGAATTAAATGTTTATTTATTATATTTTATCTCCCAAAGTTAATTTTATTCATAAAATGTTGACATCTTTTCTGAAATAAAAACTCTTTGCTAAGATTTAAAAAAGTACCGTTCGTTTTGACGGAGCATCTTGATAAACCGTGCGATTTACTTTACATTACCGCACAAGTGCGTAATGAGATACATTACGATATTGAAATTGGTGAAATAAGAGACCCTTTACGAGCAAATATGTTATAAAATATGTTTCCGAGAACAAAAAGATTGTATCTAGTTTGTTAAGAAAAAATAAAGTATCAATTAATAAAACATGCAGAGTAAAGTAAATGATGCGTGTTGCTTAGACTTTTTTGATGTGTAGGTATAATATATTATACTAACTCCTGAGTCCAGACCAAAGTGGGTCTTAAAATGAACATGGACAAAACATGACATGACACACATGGTTAGCAGATCAGTAATGTAGGTACGTAATTGCAAATGTACCTACTTCCAATAGGTAGGTAGGTACGGTCAGCAACAAAAGTCGATTAACACTCCATTTTTTTTAATCTCAGTTATTGAGCAAAATATTTTGTTCAAAACTGCACTGTACTTCTGCTGCAATTTTGAACAAATATTTTGCTTAATCTGAGATTAAAAAAACTGAGGTGTTAACCGACTTTTGTTGCTGACCGTACCTACCTACCTATTGGAAGTAGGTACATTTGCAATTACGTACCTACATTACTGATCTGCTAACCATGTGTGTCATGTCATGTTTTGTCCATGTTCATTTTAAGACCCACTTTGGTCTGGACTCAGGAGTTAGTATAATATATTATACCTACACATCAAAAAAGTCTAAGCAACACGCATCATTTACTTTACTCTGCATGTTTTATTAATTGATACTTTATTTTTTCTTAACAAACTAGATACAATCTTTTTGTTCTCGGAAACATATTTTATAACATATTTGCTCGTAAAGGGTCTCTTATTTCACCAATTTCAATATCGTAATGTATCTCATTACGCACTTGTGCGGTAATGTAAAGTAAATCGCACGGTTTATCAAGATGCTCCGTCAAAACGAACGGTACTTTTTTAAATCTTAGCAAAGAGTTTTTATTTCAGAAAAGATGTCAACATTTTATGAATAAAATTAACTTTGGGAGATAAAATATAATAAATAAACATTTAATTCTTTAATTTAATTAATTTTGACAATAAATTACAACCATTAATATCTGTAACAAAAACAAAAATAATAATTTACTTTATTAATAATACTGGCTGTTTTGGGCCTATGCCTGAAAAAAAAAGCGCGAACGCGCGCGCGTCGCTTATCTGTTAAGAAGTAAAAATTACCTGACATTGGCACAAAGTTATAACTAGTGCCACACTACAAAAAAAAAAAAGTAAAAATTATTCCGCGCGCTTTTTCTTTTCGCTGTACTTTTTTTTATTTGAAAATGTCGTCAATTAATGATGAATTTATTAATTCCACACCGCCAGAAGTCTCAGAGGCAGCGAAAAAGGCTACTCTAAGTCTCGCCCGAAAAATCGACCGATAGATACTTACAAGCGTATCAAAATTTCATCATATGGAAAACAAGCAAATATGCAAGTTCAGTCCAAGTTTTATTTATTTCCTCGCAAATATGTTATAAAACGTCGTATGACATACGTGCGCTTTGAAAATTACAGCCTCTGCTTTCTTTTAGCCCTCGCCTACGGCTCGGGCAAGCAATATCGCCTCGGCTGTAATTTTCAACTTACCGCACTTATATCATAATGTACTATTGTATACTGACTGATTTAAAAAAAAAGAAACTATTCGATTGTGTTTGGTTTTCATTAAAATAAAATCTAATTATTTTGCCCGATTTCATGTGTTTTCGTTGCTTGATAAATTTGGTATTTATGTCACTTATATCCACTTAATTTGGTATTCTGTCTCAACCCGTGCTGAAAATGTTAGCCCACCATGCTAAGAAAAGAAAGGATAACACGAAGGTTTTGTATTTTATCATTTTTAGTTTTTGGAAAAATCGAGTGGTGAGTCATTTTATAAGTCATGGAGTGACGCCATTTGACTGCTGATGAAATGCAGAGAGCTGTAGGAATGCTACAAGCACGAAGAAATCAGTCCCAGGTATTTCGGCATTTTGGTGTCCCTATGAAAAAAAAATGTAAAATACTGGTATTCAGCTGCAGCCAGTTAGAGTGGAAGCCGACCCCAACATAGTTGGGAAAAGGGCTAGGCAGATGATGGTGTCCATAGGAGCGTGATTTGTCGTCTTTGGCAGTGTTACGTTAATATAGGGGACTCTGCTGAGCAGCACCCAGGACGTGGAAGGAGTACAACTGCTCGACAGGACCGATACTTACTACTACAAGACGTCAGCCGATGTTAACCACCCGGGAGATAGGTTTAAAGCTACAATTCTCAAGCGGTGTTGTTAGCCACCAAATCGTGAGAAATAGGGCGCATGAGTACGGCCTACGAGCACGACGCCCGATTAGGTGCCCACCTATACGCCATGGGAATCGCGCCCGTAGAAACGAATGGTGTAGGGAACACTTGACATGGACCCAGGAGCAATGTGATAAAATTTCATTTTGCGATGAGTCCCGGTTTGGATTTGGGCCTGATACGAGAAGGGTAAGAGTGTGTCGTCGTCCCGGAAATGCTGAACGGCTGAGATGTATCCAGGAAGTGCACCCTTACAGTGGCTCCACAGTGATGGTATATGGGCGGGTATTATGAAGAACAGACGAACTGAGCTCGTTTTTGTAGATAGCAATATGAACGTTGAAAGTTACGTTGAAGATGTCCTTGGGCCATATGTTCACCCATTTGCACAAAGTCTTGGCTCAGATTTCACGCTGATGCATAACAATGCGCCTTCGCACACAGCTCGGAGAACCAGAGAGTACTTGACAATGGAAACCATCCGGGTATTGCCGTAGCCTGCACAATCGCCAGACCTCAATCCCATCGAGCACGCATGGGACACGCTCTAGAGAGAGTTCTAGAGAACTTGGACGGAGTGTTGATAACCCAACAGCTGAAAGACTTGTTAAAATTCCATTGGGAGCGAATGCCGCAGGATCAGATAAACAATCTTATTAATTCAATGCAAAATCGTTGCCGACAAGTTTTAAACAACACAGACGGTCACACTTTTTGAATGACCGAATAATTTTAAAAAATTTCGTTATTTAATTTTGTAATATGTATTTGAAAAGTTTAATTTCGTTTTTTATTTTATACTACGTATGTTACCTACGGTACACATATTGTTAATTATTGTGATTAAATGAACAATTGAATGAAGGATTTTGTTGCTTTAGTCACTAATGCATCAAAAATGCTTAATTATTATTTACATAAGAAATATAAATACATTACAGTAGTAAACATCGTTCAAAACCGTACATGTTGCTTAGACTTTTTTGATGCGTGTAGTTACTTGCGTATACGTTGGTAGGTAGGTCATTACCTAAGAGCTAACATACATACCTACCTACTGACCCTTAGCAAATGAGTAGCGAAATACTTCCGTATTCAAATCAATAACGTGGCCTACAAAATGGTTATGGTAGGTACCAGTAGTTAGTGTTTGTTGCATGACATCACCCGGGGAGGTTTCGAGGGGGCGAACGGGCGAGACAGAACCACCCCACTCGCCCCTAGTTGCGCTTATTTGCGGAGTGCATTACATTGTCTGGCCACTACATAGCTGCTTGCGATGATATATGTAGGTCCCACTTGAGCGGCTAGCTTCATATTCTATAAGCTAATCGTTAAATCATTTAATTTTGCTTCTCATGTTTACAAACGAAAATAGTAAGTAATAGGTAGGTACTTGAAGGAGTACCTTTCCCAATTTTTATGATTATGAATGGGTAGGAATGTATATAAGTCTGAATCCTTTAATAAAACGAAAAAAAGTGGCTTAAAAATTTATTAAGTATAAAACAGTAAAAAAATAACTAACAATAAAGTCCTTTTAAAATTGTGCCAATATTTGGCGAGAGAATTTTTCTTAAATATATTTTTACTTAGCAATTATGGTTGGTAGGTACCTACTACAGCAATAGAATACAACATCTAATATTGTCATTTTGGTTTCTAAAGGGTTCATGGTTGAATTCTTCAGCTTTATACCATGCTATGGTCTTTATCAAAATCAATTAATACTTTTGGAATAGGACCATGAGGAAAACACGTTAGACCTATAGGTAGTTGTTGTGATCATGTAGGTTATCCTAATTTTAACATGTGGAATAGTTTCACTGATTTAGGTTACTACCTAGATATGTTTATGACCAGCTCTGATTGTAATTTGTAGGTATGCGTGTTACTTAATTTTCGACGATTTTGTATGGCATTTACTCGCTATGGCACTTCTAACACTAGCTATGTCCTTTTCACTTGCACTATACTCGCTGCATAGCAAACGATCTAGTTTGTTATGTTAATCCTTGGTCTCCCTAAATACCACAACTTTTCACTTACATTCAAATGCAACCTTGTTTAAATGCTACGTACACAGCGCTTAAAATATATTACCTCATTTAGAATTTTCAACTTTAGAAAACGTTTCCATAATATTCTCGTATATCACACATTGTCTGTGTTGGTATAAGATCCGAAAGAAAACGACTTCCTCACTCGCGGCAATAAAGTTATACTGAGTAGTGGTCGAAATAAAGTTGAAATAATGAATATACTGCTGGTTGCTACATTCACAATTGTCATATCATCATTTTGAGCTAAAGAAGTTTCATTACCTTGCATTGATTTGGAGTAAATATTATAAGCAGTTACACAGGACCGAGGAGTACACAGCACAATGTAAATCACTATAAGCCAGAGAGATAATTTCAATGCTGCGATTGATTCGAAACATTCAATCTGTGACATAATTTTCTTTATCCTCAACTTAATGATGACTAGAACACCAGCAATACACATAATAATAAGAGGTAAGAACGAATTAAAAACAGCAAGGATTGAGTACATATGCAGACGTTGACTAGTGTCGACTATGGTGCATAGGACAACATCCCGGTCGTGGTGCACTGTTGTGGCTAAAACAAACTCCGGAACACTTAAAGAAATAGCCAACACCCAAACAAACACTGATGGTTGCGTCACTGAGATTCTTCGATCAGTCAGCCTGTAATCTAGGTTCATAGTTCTTGGTGGAGTTGAAGAGTCACTACTTGTCACTAAACTGTGACGTGAAGATCTTATTTCTTCATCTTCATCCTGGTCGATTCGTTTGATTCGTTTTGCGATAGCCTTTTCTTCAATGTTTATGGTGGCGAGTGAATGTAGTGCAATAGTAGCCACTAAATAAGACGATGCAGTCGAGGCAAACACGTTCAGTCCTCGATAGGCTACGCAGCCATGGTCACCAAAAAGCCACGATCTGATATTGTAGGACCACAACTCGGGTCCTATTGACGCTCCGAGTATGAGGTCGGCTAGAGCCAACTGTATAATGATAGTCAGCAAACCTGAAAAGAAAACCAACACTATCAGAAACCACCACATGAATAATACATAATTAGTTTACATAACAGTAGAAGAATCCAACACAAACAAGACAATTAGCTCGTCAATGAGCCTAATGGATTTAACTACAGCGACAAGTTTTATCATTAGGTATGCTCCGAATTTGAATTTAAACGGACGGATATGGACTGACTATAAACCGAGTAAAGAAGGATTATTGGTGTTATAGCAAGCATTCAAAAGACAGGATGTTACTAAGAACATATCAACAAGACTCCAACGTAGGTATAATGAGTTAGATTATAGTTATAAGTAACTAAATAAAGTTGGCTTTATTTTAACGCCTTACTATATGAACAGGTAAACAGGCCTGGAATTATCTAAAAAGGTATTATGGAACAAGTTTTTGTTTACCACTCCGTGAGGTTTTGAAGAGCGCGGCGAGCACCGAGCAGTTGGCGAGGGCGGCAGCGCCGGCGACGCACGCGACGTACGCGGCGAGCGCGAGCGGCGGGAGGAGCGGCTCGGAGTGCGCGAGCTCCGACATGGCGTCGGCCGTCCGGGACTGTATCGGGATCAATGACTCGCGCTTTTGCTTTGCGGCGCTGCGTCACCCGCGTTCTCCGCCGTCCCTCGGTGTTTTTTTTTTTCAGTAGTGATTCACCGCTGTCCGAACATGTGCAGCACACGAGGGCGCGCGAAAATGCTAACTATTCGAGGT
Source organism: Luperina nickerlii (assembly GCA_963855955.1). Lineage (NCBI taxonomy): Eukaryota > Metazoa > Arthropoda > Insecta > Lepidoptera > Noctuidae > Luperina > Luperina nickerlii. The sequence continues at coordinate 10,511,498 of OY979663.1, forward strand.
ATTTATTGTCCCTACTTAGTTCCACAGACTGCGACGCACAATTTCTTATTCTAAGTTTATCTAACTGGCCTATACAACAGGTCGTCACCTAAAGCACGTATGTTGCTCGCCTACCAAGTGTGCAAATAACGTAATAAAAGGGCTGGGTGCGCGTGCTGTAAGTTCATTATTATTCTGCGTTCGCTGTTGTACCGGCGCGGCGCCCGCATCGAGGAGTCAGTCATCCTGAGCATAACGCAAAAATTCTTGGCTTTTATTTCATAAATTATAATTAAACGTAGACACTGTTCCATTTCTTGATGCCTAATGTACCTAATTGGTAATCATTCTTAATATATGGAATACAACACAATAAATATGCGTATACATACTTCCTTGGTATTACCGCAAGGTCCTTTGTTTTGTTTTGTGTCATCAGTGTTCCTATGTACATACCTACAGCCTCTTGTAGAATGTCTTTGATGATCCCACAATCCTGTAGTTACTAAAGCGATAAAATAGGTACCTACTTAATATTTGTGGAATGTTATTGTCATTAACTACCTATTTAAAATAAATTTTTATCATATTCATAACTGCTAACAAGCACAGGCGCCGACTCTGGTTCGGGGGGTGCCCAAGCCCCTCAATGATATCATCAGTAGGTCTGAGCCCCTAATATTTTATTAGGATATACAGGATATATCAGAAAGATGAGGTCAAATTTAAGGGTGTGGTTTAGACCATCAAACTGAACAACTTTCACCATGGGACCAACTTCGTAAATCGTAATCGTGAAAAAATCACTGTTTAACAAAATACTCCTATGTAGGTATGACCAGTGGTGTACCTAATCTACCATGAAACAGAAAAGACTTAAAAACATAGCTGTTCTGAACGCCTATAAAACTGTTTTGGACAGCATGGGCTTTAGACCTCTGGTTAACATTTGCTATTTTTTAAAGCGTTAGACCTGGGCCACCGCCAACGGCCTCGAGGTCCTACGGCCCGAAGAGTGTCATGCCTTCAGCAAATATCTTCGGCTTCGGCCAAAATGGTCCTAAATTTTTTTGGCATACAATGCATACCTACTTACTATTGTATGAATTGCCAAAAAAATCCAACCTATCCGAAGCGGGCTAAAATCGAGTTCACTTCGCTCGCTATTGTACCTTACATTTTCTTGATTCTTCAGCTTTTCTGCATTGGTCAACAAAGTGGAGTTACTTTGTTGTCCAATCTAAGGGAAGAATTAGGCTGTGTGAGAAGTGTATGCATCCAGTAAGCAATTCATTAGATCAGGAAAATTGTAAACACATTATGTAGGTAGACTCACATTTTTATTGTAAAATAAAAAAAATAAAAAAGCAACAACAATAAAAAAAAATAACAATCACTGCATTCGAAACACACATTGTAGCTAAACCATCTTTGACAATCACTCTCAGCTTGTATGTTCAGCAAAATGAAGTTTTGATACTTTCCATCTCATTCACACCTCTAATGATTAGCACCTTTTTGGTAGGTAATTAAGTACAGAACAACGTCGTTTGTTATAACATTTAACAATACCTACGTAAGTAAATATTAATTTGGCGTCTGTACTATTCACGATTTTGGCTAAGATAGAGTTGTACAACTTTTAATTAATAATAAAAGCTTTGGGGAACTTGGAACTTGAGGAGATCGGGCATCACCCGAACAAAACATTACAACGAAATGTACCTTTTCTTGTGAACAAGGGACTGTTTACCAGTCCGTGTCTATTTCAGATTACAGTAGAACCTTTTCTTCAAAGATAACGGAACTTTGTATATGATACTGTTGATTGCACTTAGTATGTGTATTGATGTATTTAACAGCGGTGAACGCCGAATGGTAATGCAAATTGTTACACAACAAGGTAACCCATCTTTTGCGGGAAGGATCGCTGTTGACCAACCATCTTGGAACTTCTGGGAAACCTCATTCTTACCATTTACTGTAGAAGGTGGATTTTTTTGTATGAGTCAAATTGTTTGTGGACACTTTTCTCCATCTTGTTTCTCAAGCAATATAACCTTTAAGGCATTGACTTATATATATTACTTTGCCTTTAGGGCATTGACTTAGATATCTTTAAAATTGTACCTATATTGTTAACGTTTTATTGGTGTGTATTTTTGTCTCTGCTGCAGAAGCATCGGTGTTCCGTCTGGTCACCATTGAACCCCGCGCTGCTGTTTTTGCGTTATATTACAACTACGGTTTTCTAAGTCTGTGTAGGTAGGCTGAAGCAGACTACATCTTCACTTCAGTGACGCCAAGCGCGCGCGTCGTGATGGCCGGCCAGCCCGTCGCGGTCGCTAATACGTGGTTCCAAAGTTACAATCCAACATGGTCTGTATGATGGAAAAGATTTGGAGTGTCTACAGCTAGACATTCTTATTTCATTTCTTGAAGGAAATAAGGCGTTGATGCGCGGCGTTCTACGCGTCCTTAACGAAGCGCTCCTCGCTATGCGTCGTCTATGCACCTCTACGCGGTGATTAGGGCTACACTGGATAAACACCCAGTGTGAAGTCACCCGTGTTGGGACTTGATTACGGCTGCTTGATGGCTTCGTTATAGGTAGGTACTTTTATGATCACACCTATCTTTGGGGTTGTGACAATCACAACCCTAAATAATGTTAATTTAGAGTTCTTGACGGTTTAAGGAGGTTTAATAATAAGCTATACCTCTGTACATTTAATTACGTCACAACGTTTGTTCTCGTCTTTATAAGACACAAATTAAATATTTCAAAAATCTAATTATGCTCGCCCGGCGAAATGCTGGTGCACTTGGTAGACCTCTGCATAACTCTTAGGGAAAAACACGATGTTATGTTATGTATAAAACTTAATTACTTCTTAATATAAATAGATAGGTAACATACATGAATGAACTCACACGTTGATCAATAATTTCATGACTCAGTCGACCCTTTTCTGATAAAGAGAATGCGGGCTGTCTTCTGCATATCAGCGAAAGCATGATAAGATATGGACAACTTGAGTTATGTAGCTTAAAAAGACGGGTCCTACGACTAATTAATTTTGTACATTACAAGTTAAGGAAAAATAATGAGAAAAATTTAGGATTTTATTGCTGCGACGTTTTAGTCATAGTTTGGTAGGTTTATATAGAATTAAGTATAATGACTGTGACAAAGGTATATGTTTACTTTGTATGGGTCAGGAACGCGCGTGGCGGCGGCGAGCGCGACCGACTGGCCGCGTCCCTCACTCGATATTGTTCATTTGTTTTGATTAGCGGAAGCCGCTGACTGTCGGCGAGCTCGAGTGATGGATGACTCGCGACAATGCTCCTCAGGGGACGCGTGTGGGCGGTGCCTTGACAGCCAAAATCTGCACTTTCCTTCGACTTTCTCTTGGAGGTGCGAAAGGTGTTCACTTCATTCGGGGGCTCGCAATGCTTATTCGGTAGCTGGCGCCTCATAAGTGTACGCGTTCTAATCGCGCGCAACGACGGTCGGTCCCTCTCATCGCACAGTGCATCGCGCGTGCCTCAGATATTCAAAGCACCTGCATGCCACTTCCGAATTGGCGTTTATAAGCAGTGTGCCAAGTGTGAAGAAGTAACTTATCGTGTTGTTGCTGGACAGCAATGTGAGGCAGTCATGGCCTTAAAAAGTGACATAGTGTTAGTAGCGCTGCTGTGCTTGGTCCGCGGCGGTGCGCCTGCGCGGTTTCCCGTGAGTAAGCTCGCAGCGAGGGCGGGCGGCGCGTTCATATCTTATTTATTGATTTATTACACTAGGTACCTTATATGTGTTTCGTTTTCCTTTATTATGCATTATATGGATGCTGGTTGCCTATTCCCGGTTGTGTATGAACAATTGTTCAAAATATTTAATGTAACACAAAATTGTATTAAATGGGCCATCACAGACTGAAAATTAAAATTCATACCCGATTTTTTTTATTGCACTCATTAAAATTCATATTTTATATTTAAAAAATAATACAATGCATGCGCCCCGATTTGAAAAGACTATATTCCTGAAAGGGGCAAATAGGTAAGTAGCTTCCAACTTATTAAGTTACATTTACATACATTGGTTTTATAACGCACCAACGTAATCTACCAATAGGGAAAATGGTAACAGGAATAAAAATATAGGTAATTACGTATTTGTGACATGATATACGTACTTAGTGTATTTTATTTAGGCATAATTCCACTAATATAAAATAACCAAACAAGGCTAAAACCTTTAAAACCTTTAAACTACCTAGTAGACTGTAACATCAAACGATAGTGTTAAGGGCAGACCATGCTTACGGTCCACCAATCAGGCTTATTATGTGTTTCTTAATGATTTTATACCTTGGCTCTTGACTACAATTCCGAAAAGTATGTGGGCAAAAGATAACAAACAACATTTCAGAGTAGGTTAAAATTTTATGAATTCTCTACATTTTGTGGTTCAGCCAAGGGGTAATAGTCGCAGCGAATTTTCCTTAAAAAAACATTCGTAGTTTTAATGAAACCGAACTTTCCTTGAGTTTTTCAAGCTATTTTCTTTGAAAATCATTCGTATTGGTCGTACATTCGAGATTTGTAGAGAAAATAAAGTATTAATAATAGGATAATTAAATCTCTACTCATGAAAAAATCTGTCATGTTTTATTTCCAAAATAACGTGTAACTTTTCAATAAAAGATTTAGAAACGTGAGAAAATTGGAGAAATTGATCTCAGTGGTCACTTTCAACGATAATTACGGGCAACGTATGATAATAAGTTTCGGAAATATACAAAAGTTGTGTGCGACGTGTAATAACTGTCCCACTGTGTACAACGTGCTTGACACGCTTTTGTTAGCTCTGTCTATTACCACTTCTTGTATGTTGTCTGTGTATGTTTACTTAGGGTCAAATGATCTTTTATTAGAATTACTAGAATAATAATCATATAAGTACATATAGGTACAATATGCAAAAAAAAACCTGTCCGATCAGAGGGTGTTATGTATCGTGATATGATTCGATTTTTTTTTATCGAACATTTAAAAATACTATCCGTCAAAAAATTTAACGGGACTTTTAAAATTCAATAACTTTTTTTTTGTTTATTAATATTTTTTTTCGGTAATTATGTTATTGCGGTACCTGTGTGTCCCTTTCGAACCAGACAGGCTTCTTGTTACATATTGTATATTCCCTAGGTATAATATGATTTCTGGAAAAAATGAAACCTCAATTAATTTCCGGCCTTTGTGATATTCAAGGATTTTACATGAAGTCATTGAAACCTCAGTTTATCAGACTAGATTAAGCGAAATAACGGTTAGAAATTACATCTAGATAGCTAAGGCTTCGTAGAAAATGTATTTTGGGAAAGACATGTTTATTTGGCCCTTGCTACGCAGACAGCCAACCTACAACACCCTTACGCTTGTTATCCCAAAAGGTATTCTGAAAGTTGCGCAACCTACGTAGGTACATAGGTCACACCTACCTATATGCTAATGAGGAATATAGGGAAGCCAAGGAAGATAATAAAGGTCCATTTTAATAAAGAATGATCGAATCTATTATATAAACATCAGCCTGCAAATAAGCGTTTCTCAAACAGCTCTAAATGGCTGGCCATTAGAAGGTTTACCCACGGTAGGATAAACTAACAATATGGTTTAGTAGTCTACGTAAATCTGATCTTAACAACCCTCACCATGAAGATATATTATACAGGGTTATTAGTAAAACATTAACAACGTCTTAAGAGGTCATTGGTCAAAAAAAAATCTGCTGTTCCCTGTAATCTGCTGTTCGTATAACTCGTCAAAATGTAGGGAACAACTGATTTTTTTTCGAGATTTCAGGTTTGGTCCCAGAGTGAAAGTTGTTCATAATGATGGTACAATAACCTCTTAAGAGTTTGTTAATGTTTTACCAATAACCCTGTATACACGAGGGAAAATTCGCAATATTAATATTCGTCGGGGCTTACTATACGGTCTTGATTTATAGGGAACGTGCGAAGGCGGCAAGGGTTGAATGGATCTCAAATTGATTAATGGAGTACAATTCTTCATGATATGACAGCAGGACCTCATATTCCTTTAGGTACATGATACGGGATTTTGCTTTAAAATATTAAGCCAATTCATCACGATTCAGGTTACGTATCTTCATCTGAAAATATAGAAGTAGGTAGGTGCCATTCTCGTATCTTTATTTGTTTTGTCATTTAATAGCTTGTCCATGTAGACGAATAGATCTCTAAAACAGCTTTTAGTTTGTAAAATAACAAGAGAGGGCTGAGCACATGATTTCACTATCTTTTGTTAGTAGATATGTTTCTGTGTCTCTATGTGGAACTTTGCCTGCGCTGATAGTTCTTACGCTACTTTTCTGCCCTCGATTATGTAACGAGACGTCAATAACGGGTTACCTACAATGCACATTTTCCGGATCTATTAAAACTTTCACCAAATTATGGTACATTAACGACGCCTTACGATACGATTTTATTTTGACAATTATATTACGTAATAAAAATGCAGGTGTTTCGCGTACTGGATCACGTACAAAGTTACACAACGCTAACGTCAAGTAAAGTTTTTCAATCGCTCTCGATGAATCATAGCGTGTCTTTATTGTGGCCCGGCGTCGCGACGTGCTCGCAGCCTCCGTGTAATTGAGATCGATACCAGTAACTTTCATCATCGGCACATACCGACGTAACACTCACAATTGAATGCCAAAATTAAAGTAATTACCGGCTCCATTATACCCTGCGTCTTATTCAAAGCCGCTAATAGTTGCGCATTGTCTCGCGTAGAAGAAAAGGAAAAACAAATAGTTTTACTTTCCCCTTTACTTCGCTCGCATCCGCTAATATCGAGCCTATACACTTAAGCTGACTCATGTGGACTTGATTTCGGTTTCGCTGTTCTCAGTTTGACTGACATGCTAAAATTTACTGCACAAACATATGTAGGTATAACAATAAACTACAGTAACAACTTGCAGTCTCATTGAGTCAGTCGCTTGATCGGCCGGTATCATCAATCATTCTAATTGTGAAAACAATGAAACCAGACCAGCAGACACTTAACAAAAGCTTTTCACCAATAACTTGTCTTGACTTTTACACAAATGTGTTCTGGGTAATGTCAGGAACCAGGATGTTGCTTGATAAGTGACACGTTGTTGCTTTGTTGCGATGATCAAATAAAATGTCTAATGGTAATGACATTATAATAGTATGTACATTAATTTTCAGCCTCGGGCGATAAGTGTCAACAAGAGAATTAGAAGCGATTGTTGACCCAGTTGGTGTTAACTGACGGATTAACATGCATAAGTTGTTGTACTGAAAACAAGAACCGTGAAACCGATTAACCATACCAAACCTAACTTGAGTTAGTGAACTTGAAGTAGATGAATATTTTACTTGTGTGCGAGACAGACGTCTAAACAAGGCCTGTTTTGTGGCGTATTATAATTGCGATTACTTAACGAGGCTAATAAAAGTGTGGTCTAGTAATTAATGAGAGCAATAAAAGTGGTGTGAGAGCGTGGAGCAGGCGACATGGTCGTGACAATGGAGCGTGCGCCCACCAGACGGTTGCATGCTCCTTGCCTCCTCGACCTACTTCGTTACCGCATTTATCACCGCCTTGTTCGGATAATTTCGATGTTCCTGATACCCAAATTGATTGTATTGTTGTAATATGTTATTATACTCTCTAAATAATCCGGAAGCTGAGTAATCTTCAATGAATGATAGCTCTAGTCATTCTGGTGGGCGGCACCTAGTTATATGTACCTAGTTTGGCTTATTGTTAGTTAGACATTGCATTTTGTCACAATGGCTGACATTAATTTCGTTTATTATAAGGTTTCACTTTTTAATCATATGCATTTATATAAAAAAGCACTGTCACACTTAATTGACGATTTTTTTTCGAAATAATTGCTACTAAAATCGCTTGGAGCCTTATTCATCTTTCGTAGCATTCAGTAGGTAGACATTGACAGAGACACGGCTGCCTATCTTCGAGAGATGGATTTATAAATGAACTTTTCTTGGCTATTGATTAACCTGACCGAAAGACATCAGACAGTGAGTTCATCGTTCTCTCCGAGCTACGAAGGGTACTCCACGCGTAGAACATTCGCATCCAAAAATCGATCGGTCTACGGGACAGACATTAGCTATCGCACCCTCTCAGCAGCGAGCATAGCTGCTATTTCAGAACACGTTCACTTAAAGCTTAACCTGTAATTTTAGATACATAAAGTTACAGATAGCTATTACATAAGTTATGTTATGGCACATAATGACATAACCATGTTAATGATGGCTTAACAGTTAGCAATACTCTGTGCTTATGACCGATCTATTGCACAAGCATGGTAACAGGTTGTTGTCGACCATCGAAGGTACAGTAATGGTTAATTATCATGGTTGAATCACTTTAGCTGTTTATGAGACCCCTGTACCCTGAGAGGTTTTCGTTGTGTGGCTAAAAAATAAATGTGAATTAGGCTAAGTGTTTTAGAAATTAAATAAATAAATAAATAATAAATATGTATTGATTTCACGTTTTATTTGTTTATTCATTATTCACAAGCCGGTTAAAGTGAACCTCGCCTGAACATGGCCGGGTGGCGACAGGGTACCGCCCGTTTACTCATGCGAGTAAACGATCCATCCTGAGCGCCTGGGGCAGTTAGGTTGCTCATTTCGCTTGAATATATAAAATACGTAATGTAAGAATGTAACTAACTAACACTACTCAACACTGAAAAAATATCTGAATTGGTTCATATCGTTTCTTATTGAGGTTGACTAATAATAAATAGGTATCTGCCTAGGCATGTCATTTTGATATCACGTCTAGAAGTGGAGTAAAGCAAGTTTCCAATGCTTAGTGAGGCTGAGGTAAAAATTAAATCAAAGTAAGCCCGGACATAAAAAAGCTGATTGAAAATTAATCTTAAAACAAGCATGAGACGCTCTTATTGACGTGACAATTTTTTTTCTTGGTAACAACAAATCCGCCGACTTTCGCAAAAGAATAAAACTGGTGTTGGACTGCTCCCATAAATTGGGATGCAACATGTCATTAAAATTTCATTTCCTTCATTCACATTTGGAATTTTTTCTCGAAAATATGGGTTTAGTTAGCGATGAACATGGGGAACGCTTTCATCTGCAATCGAAAAACGTTTCCAACGAAGATGGGAGCCTGCTATGCTCGCAGATTACTGTTGGAGCCTTGTCAGAGATTTCCCTGGATCTCATTACAAGAACAAAGCAAGCTGCACCAAGAAAACTTCGCCTTTGCAATCTAAACATGAATAAAAGTTAAAGTGAGTGGCTTGATTTTGAAGAAAATCGTAATTTTTGACTTGCCGCTTTTATCTTGAAAATGAGATGTGATAGAAATATTTCATTTACGGATATCTATTATTTATTTATTTATTTAATACTTCAAGCACATAAATGTACAGAGTATGTGTGTGTGTGATAGCAAGGAATATAATCACATAGCAGAATCTCAGATAAGATAAATAGTTTGAAATTTGTTGAGGAGTGTAATTTGTATGTTTTGTATAATTTCGACTTACGGGAGATGGGATTCTATAATAATGCCTTCTTGTATCATGATCTATATCTAAGCAAAGTGAACAGTGCTAATGTGAGCTTTCAGGCATTTCAGTCTTCGTAAGCTTACTTACGTTACGTGTATAGCTTGTTTGATAAGGCAAAAGGCATAAATGTTGACAGCGAAATAACGAAGACTGATATATATTTAAGTATTACCTAATAATTAGAATTCTATGTATGATGATGATGATGATAGGACTCCCTTTTCCGCACTTAGACTCCCCCTTATGTATCAATGGTAAGTAGATTGTTGGCAACTATGGAATTCATCTGACAGTCTGTTTTGATATTCGGTAAATTATATTACCTAGTGTAGTGGTACTTTATACGATATGTCAACTCCAATATTGTAGGTACTCGTAAATCTAGAATTAATCAAAAACAAGAGCGAACGAATTTTCTTTTTATAAATAACGTGATGGTTGATTTTTTATATAATAATAAACTCAAAAGGATATTACGATGCAATCCATTACTTAGGTTCTGAGAAAAAAACCTTTTACGATTCTAATAATCTAACATATTAGGTATTTACACACTACATAAATTGAAAAACGGAATATTACAAAGTTACAAGTAAACGAAATTTTGATTTCAACATGAACAACAAGTCGAACTGGTTTTCCAGGAACAAATCGGAGAAATGTACCTTCTATAAAAAATGCAGGCGACGCGAGAAAGAATGCCGAGGGTCGCTGACTGTAGTATTTATTTAGCGCATACACAACACAGTACATACCTGCACTTGCTACGTAGCACGGACCGCAGGCGACCTTTTTACAAGGAAACAACCGTGTCACACTTAAAGTTTACAGAATAATAATTATTTAATTCTAGATACTAGAGACATTCTAGAGACAGGATACATACATTCTAGACTAAGGCCTTGTAATTTTTATTCTGTGCTATGGCGTAGTAACGTGCTACATTATTTTCTGTAAATTAGAAACTATAAAGAAAATCATAAACAGATGGCATTTGTGTCAGTATGATCTATTTTTTCGTAGCATGTACGCCGTAGCAACAAGAAATCCGCCAGTACGCCAGTCAGTCAAAGATTGCCCTGGTTGTTAAAATAACGACGTTATAGCAACATAAATATGAAAAAAGAAGAATAGTTTATTATTTTAACAAGTGAATACCTAAACAACTAGTGATTGGGTCCACCTTTTATACAAATAAGCCTGTGTTAGAAAACTCCGCACTTTAGACTACCTGAAATAAGTATCTACTAATTACTTGATTTTTATATAAGTATTTTCTGTTTCAGGATTTATTCCCGCTGCACGGCTGGTGGACGAATGCGGAGCGCGTACAAGACAGCCCGGACGTCCAAGTCGTGTACTTGCCAGCATTATTGCCAAGAGAGGCTCAACTCGCCTCCGACAAGCCCACAGATGACGTCCCGCTGCCCTACAGCTTCGACGCGTTTGGAAGGTACTACGTGATTTTCTATTGTTACACTGTTTCTTCGCCAATCAGGGGATCAGACGATTATTGAGATTGTATTTGGAATTTTCACAAAAGTTATTAAGAGTCCTATTAACCGTTTTACCCAGAAAATTTGACGGAAAAGCATACAACAACAAACTACTGACAAAAATACTCTTTGTCCTTGCTGAAGAAAATATTCAGACTAAGTCTATAGTATATGTACATTGATTTTATTTTACAAAGCTACATTTACTGTACGCGACTACGCGAAACGTGCTCGTGCAATGTAGACGCCTATTGAAGAAAAACTGGTTTTATCGAATGAGCTAACTGACTGACCTTGAGATAGCCTTATTGTTCTAAGTGTGTTAGATTTGTTCGAGCGATCAATCAATCTTGTAGTATCGGAGAAAGCGTATGTAAATGCATTGATACATTAGATGACTAAGTGATGAGATCTAATCGGGGTTTTCCAAAAACAATATCTGTGTATATGTATCTAAGCTTAATTTATTTTTAGAAATTTTGAGCTACAGTTGGTACCAAATCGTCGTCTGCTTTCGCCTGAGTTTCGGGTATGGTCCGACCAGGGTCAGGAGGCCACGCTGTCGGCCGTGGATCCTTCATGCCATTTCCAGCACTCCGGTCCTAACGCAGTTGCGGCGTTCTCGGCCTGCAGAGATCACGCTCTTGTAAGTACAGATATTTGTATTGAACAGTTGAACTCTCCTCGTTATAAACACAAAAAATGTGCATTTGTATTAACTCTGCTCTGTGCTTATAATTTTGGTGTCTTTAACCGTAAACCCAAAAGATTAATACAGCATTAGATGGTACAGAGCCAGTACATAATCATGGTCAGCGGGATTGTCCGAAAGGGTTACCGCTGGCCCGGAACATAAAGGGCTAAGGAAGGAACACGGGTGGGTTTTAGTCAGTAAGAGTCTGACACTCCCCTCCGCTCCACACAGAGCGGGAGGGGTCATTTGATGATTTCCCATACTGAAAAAAAAAAGTACATAATCATAATAAGTGAGGGACGTCAGTTTGAATCCAGAATTTATTGAAAAACATTTTCTTTTTGTTCATAGTCAGGAACTTATTGGACGGTTTTTTTTAACCATGGTATATCGTGTTCTATAATACCCAAAAATCTTCGGTAGAAAATAATCAGGACACTTGTGAATATATTACCGGGTAGGATCGGATAGCGAACTAAATACATCTTTCATTTCTTGTTTTCAGCACGGTTTGATTGTTGTGGACAATTCCACCTACGAAGTGCGACCCTTGCCTCTGGGCAGTGGGCGGGCGGAGAACGGTAACGGTCGAACAGCGCACGTGATACGTCGCGCACCACCGCCTACGCCGCCCGGCGACGACGCGCGTCTGCTGCGCCCGCGCGTGCGCAGGCCGCGCGCCTATCCGCCACGCCACAAGCCTGGACCGCCCAACTATACCATCGAGATAGCCTTGTTCCTTGACGAAGCTGCCTACAAAATTTTCTATCCTTACCTCAACTATAACGAGTCGGAATTACGTGATATGCTCTTGGCGTACATAAATGGTGTAAGTTCCGTTAGTTCATTTCGTTTGTGTTGAATATTTTTCTGTTCATTAATTGAATTTTATGTGTTCGTTAAAACCACCTAAAATATAGCTACTGTCAAATGTTTTCTCCGTATTCCAGGTGCAAGCTCTGTATCAGCATTCTTCTCTGGGCACTCACATCCAGCTGTCTCTTGTGCGTTTGACGCTACTGCGGTCGCAGCCATCATCTCTACCCGCGCACGCGGAGCGAGGACGTCTACTTGACACCTTCTGTGCGTACCAGCGATCGCTGAATGTAGAAGATGACGACGATCCTCAGCATTGGGACATGGCGTTGCTGCTTTCGGGGTAACTATAGACAAAAACTTGTCTAAGTGATTAGGAAATTTTGATTTCCTTAAATCAATAATGAGTATTTTAATTTGAAGCATTTTAATGACAATGCAGCAGAAGTGCTTGACCTAATTATTAAAAACGTTAAGCCTACTACTAACCGTGCTGCAGTAAAAACCCGACGAGTCTGCTATTGTATTTAAATGTTAATCAAACATGTGCATCACTGACGGAAACGTGCAAATATGAACTCGTGATTTAAAATTTCTTGTGGTTCGGTTTGGTTTGTGGTTTCGGACACGATCGATTGATATTTTGCAAAAGCTTTGTGATCCTCTCTTTGCAAAAAAAACATATTTTAAATATTGTTCAATACCACTTCGGAAAACTAAAGTCAACAGACTCTTATCAGATTCAGTTGGGGTTGTTAGCATTATTTGGGGTCACCTTACTCTTTTTAGGGTTCCGTAGTCAACTAGGAACCCTTATAGTTTCGCCATGTCTGTCTGTCCGTCTGTCCGTCCTCGCTTAATCTCTGTGACCGTTAGCACTAGAAAGCTGAAATTTGGTACCAATATGTATACCAATCACGCCGACAAAGTGGTAAAATAAAAATTGGAAAAAAATGTTTTATTAGGGTAGCCCCCCTATATGTAAAGTGGGAAGTGATTTTTTTTTTAATTTCAACCCTAACATGTGATATATTGTTGGAAAGGTATTTAAAAATGAATAGGGGTTTACTAAAATCATTTTTTGATAATGTCAATAATTTCGGAAATAATCGCTCCAAAAATAAAAAACAATGTGTCCCCCCCTCTAACTTTTGAACCATAAGTTTAAAAAATATGAAAAAAATCTGCAAAGTAGAACTTTATAAGGACTTTCTAGGAAAATTATTTTGAACTTGATGGAAACAACAGTTTTTGTACAAAAAAGACAAAAAGTTGTACAAAATAATTTCTGGAATAAGTTTGTAGTATAATCGTATATGCAAGCATTTTTTTAACTTCGTTTACATATTTTATTATCCTGAACGTATCCCTTTGTGTTCGCGCTAAAAACCGTCACGAGTTGGAGCGCCTGCCGCGGAGCGTGCAATGATGCACGCTCCGTGTTCGCGCACGTACCCACTACCGGGAGCAGTTGCAGGAGCGCGAACATAATGGATACCCACTTTTAAACTTATAAGTGGGAACACTTATTGTGACGGACGGGAAACTACGGAACCCTACACTGAGCGTGGCCCGACACGCTCTTGGCCGGTTTTTTCTTTATCGCACAAGTCATCATTATGAGAGCTGACAAAAGGAAAGAAAATTTGTCTGGGTCGCTATGGATACAGCGACGCAGACTAATCACCATATCCCGAGGGATACGGTAAAGAGGATACTATGGTTATAATATATAAATATAGCGATCATCTCAGGACCTTCCTACCTTAAACACCTTACTCTATTTAAGATTGATCATTTTATTATGTCTGTAATATGATGTTGGGTTATACTATGTAGATTTACACATACATACAATAAACTCTCGCATTCGTCCCATGATGGTAGGCAGAAACTACAGAAAGCCACCCCCTACGATCCTTACATACTTCTTTCGCCTCGATTACGTTCACTCATCTGGGGCCTAAAAAGGCCACGTTGGCAGAATCATAAAAGGATAACATTATGAATCATAATGGACAGTTAACTGTTAAGTTAATCGTATCAAATCCCATTGGTGAAGGATTTTTCAGTTTTATTTTTGTCTGTGCTAAAATACCAATCAATCCAAACCAAATGCAATCCCAATCTCTTTGATTATACCTACGTAGTGCAGCGAAAAAAGAAAAACACGGACTGTCTTCGCCATATTATGATTTATAATGTTATCCTTTATGATTCTGCCAACGTGGCCTTTTTAGGCCCCAGATGAGTGAACGTAATCGAGGCGAAAGAAGTATGTAAGGATCGTAGGGGGTGGCTTTCTGTAGTTTCTGCCTACCATCATGAGACGAATGCGAGAGTTTATTGTATGTATGTGTAAATCTACATAGTATAACCCAACATCATAGTACAGACATAATAAAATGATACACGCACACCATTTGCGAGTAGGTACTACGCACCTGACCTTTCTGAAGAACATTAGATACCAATAAGGGCGTTTACACTCACATCTGCCTTGTAAAATACCTATCTTTCGTTAATCGCCTTTAATTCATCCTCTCAACATGACCAAAGTAAACCGTCTAAATTTACTCTTTTACTCTTTCAAATATTTTTCAAATTACATCTTTATGATTATATACTCAGAATCGCACCAACACATGACGTCTAAAAAAAGGGGGTTCTTTCCTTATTCCAGGTTGGACTTCTATTCGGAGGAAGGCGGTCGTCGGAATGGGGTGACCATGGGGCTGGCGCCGGTGGGCGGCGTGTGCTTGCCGGCGCACGCGTGTGTGGTATCGGAGTTCGGCACGTCTGACCTCCTCGGCCGCCCCTACCCTTCTGCTGGCTTCACCTCCGTTTATATCCTCGCGCACGAGATTGGACACAAGTCTGTCATAGCTCGCTTACTTTCCTACTATATACCATATTGGTCTATATTCCTGTTAACTACGGTGCTGTCGTACGTTCAGCATCATCACTGTATGATGACCATTATTCCTCCTACTTTAAGCTTGGTAAAAGTGTTTGGCAGATTTCGATCTTGAATCAGCAAGTTTCATGAGGTCTTTTAACTTGGAATCGATTCCGATCCGGTAGTTTGTAGAATGGTAATTATGCGGGCGTTGTAAAACGGTTAATTTCTTTGTAGATTTTGTAGTAAATGAAGAATGAAATTATAATGTTACAGTATGAGAATTTACCCATAGAAGCCAAAAGGAGCCAAATTAGGCAAATAGGGTACAATTCTGCGAGGTTATTGTTAACCTTTATTGTTCTTCTAGACTTTCTTCAATGAAAATGTAAATGTTTTTTAATCAATAATTCTGAATAACTTTATTCTTCCAGCCTGGGAATGCACCACGATGGCACAGGCAACAACTGCGCTCGCGACGGCTACATCATGTCTCCCTCACGAGGCACCAACGGCGAGGCTTCCTGGTCCACATGCAGTGCTCGAGTTGTGGCCGATTTGCAGTATAGTTCCTTTATCTTCTGTTTGTTATTACCGTAGCACTTAGGCTGCCATGGTTAACTGTACATTTAGCCATTTTCATGTAAAACTGCTCTTACGATTTTTGCAGTTTCATGTTCTCAGGGAAGGTACTCCACTATACTCCATGCATCTATTTGAGTTAACGTCCGATCCGTCTATGAAGCTGGAACCAACTGGAAGAAAATAATGATTACCTGTACTGTTTCGCTAAACAACATTTTGAAATGTCCTCGTAATTTTACGTAAACCCAATAATTGAACGTGATTGCTGTAGTAATAACTGAAAGGTTGCGCAGACTGCTACCACGTTTAAGGTGTTGCATAAGTCAAATTCATATAGGTACACATTGCATGTTTGTTTCGTAATTATGTTAACTGTTTAAGGTTACTGATAATTTGGGTGCTATTCACATCGACACTAGATTTGCAACACAAGCAATCACAAATAGAGAATAAAAAAATAAAAAACATTTAATAATTTTGTAAAATATTAAAACTTGAATTGTCTTATTCATTTGTGTGTAGATGGGCGACCTGCTTGTTTGATGGTTCTGATGACTTAGACGTGCCTAGCGAACTCCAGCATGAAAGATTTGGCGGAGCACCTGGCGCCATCTGGAGTGCCAAGAAACAGTGTGAGGTGAGTCACGGAACATTGGTCATCAACAAATTATAGGTAAACTCACATAACGCCACAACGGGCCGCAGCGCAACGCATTTTCATACAAAAATTTGCAGTGCCGGCTGTAGTGTGCGTTGATTCATAGACATGAACGAAAATATGTGAGGATTGATGTGATAAGGCAATGGTGCAGTTTAAAAAAGATGTGGTGACATAAATTTAAAAGGGTATGCTTAGATGGTTTGGTTGGTCATGTTGAGACGATGAATGAAAAGCGACCAACAAAAGGTATTTGCGAGACAGACGTGAGTGAAACGCTAGGAGGGAAAAAGAAAAAAAGGGAGGAGAAGGCAAAAGGATTATGTAAGGATCATAGTAGGTGGCATTTTGTAGTTTTTGTCTACCTAATTGGGAAGAAAGCGTGAAGGCGTTATAAATATGTGTCTATATAAGTGATGAAGGAAGACTTTTGCAATGCGTTGCGTTGCGGTGCGGCCCGGCCCAATTTGCGCCAGCCTTAAATGTTCATTTCTTAAGATTGAGTAGAATTAGTCACTAACTCGTCTTTACTTCGTATATGATACTATGAGAACTGGCTATCATATAGTGAAGGTTTGAATTGAACAGCGCTGAGTCCATAAATGTGACTCCGTTTTATTTGGTAAAGAATATTTAGTTCTGAACTGATTAATGATTATTTTTTTCATGTGCAAGATCTTGCTGCGTGACGCCGATGCTGCACCATCTCCTAGCGGTCCCACGGGCGAGCATTGCGCTCAGCTGGCATGCCGCACGCCGCACCGCGCAGGATACTACTATGCTGGGCCCGCGCTGCCCGGCACGCCCTGCGGAATGCATATGGTCAGATTTTTGTATCGATTATGCAATGCTGAATCATTTAAGATTATTTTGAATTATACAACAATCAAAAAGAAAAAACGAAGAGCGAAAACGACTGTTGTCGTAATGGCGCCCAACAAGGTTTTGAAGCGTTCTGCAGGACCCTGTTGGGCGCCATTACAACGTTTACTCCACTCCACTTATCGAGGTTTATACAATAAATTATTTAATGGTTTTGCCTCCAGAATTGTAGATTTTTGGTCAAAGAAAGGTCTTATTTAGGTTTTATTTGATTTATTATTGCATGATCTCATAAACTAATTCCACCAGTAGTTTATCATGCTTATTTTATTTAAACTTTGATTTTATTCTGTAAAATAATTCTGACCGATGCTTCAGTGGTGTCAAGGTGGCGAGTGTGTCCCTGCGGCCGCTCTGCCGACATCGAGCACACCTCCACCGAATCTTGGAGCTGGCGATACCGCCGTGTCCGCCGCATGGAGTCCATGGAGGGAGGCCAACTGCCAGTCTGGCTGTTCCGAGCGAAGCCGAGGCTTCCGCGAGCGGCGTCGAGTGTGCACGAAGCCAACGAGCAACGCTTGCCAAGGGGCGTCCTATGATGTAGCACTTTGTGACGATACCAAGGTTCTTTAAATTTTATTGTTTTTTATTTTTTTTCTAGAAATATTTTGGGAACTACAAGAACGGGTAAAGACTAAGGCCCGTTTCCGTTCTATTTCTGTCAATCGTTTAAAGATAACAAAGACAGAATCGTGTTTTAAAGATATTTAGCGTTAAACGCACTTAGTGATTTGTGGTGCAAGCGGGCCTAAGTGAAAGATACCGTTCGTGTAGAGACAGAAGATCATGAATAAATGCACGTTAAAATGATTATTCGCTTTGATCCAGGTTTGCGGAAAGAAGACACGTGTAGGATCGAATGAACTGGCATCACGCAAGTGTGCAGAGTATGCAGCTCTTCTGCCTGAATTAGACCCTCGTGGAGGAGGCCTGCAGGCGCCGCATGACCCTAGTGAGTCATCTTCACGTTTTGTTGACAAATTGTACTTAATGTGTTTTAAAGAAGAAAAGTATTAATTTGGCATCGTGTTTTTGTCTACCAAATCTTGTTTTGCACTTTACTAGCTCGTATGTGGATGGGATGCGCAGTTTTTTGCCGACGTGCTTCAGGAGGCGGCTTCTACGCACCACGCGTTGAACTCAACGATGCTGGCAAAGACCCTTACTTCCCGGATGGCACCTGGTGTCACAATGATGGAAATCAAGACTACTACTGCTTGCAGCATCACTGTCTGCCCGAGGTAAGAAATGCCTCACTTAACATTAGTTAATATTGTCATCACATTTGTAATCAGAATTTTTCCAAAGGGTAGGTATTGTGTTACCCAGTAACTGGTTAAAATTAAGCTGCATCTGGTGAGACTGGAAGCCGATCCCAAAAAGAGTTGGGAAAAGGTTAGGTAGATGATAACATTTATAAATAGATCTCTCCGGATGGGTGTGAGAGGAACTAATGAGATTTATATGATACAATTTTCAAATGATGGCAGTAAGTTTGTAGAATAGCCATTACGAATGATCACTAACCGTAACTACACAACCTTGGACCGTCACGAGTAGTGATGTAGGTAACTCTTACAAATGTATACTTAACATAATCCAGCTGTAGTTTCGCTCCAAGAAATCTTGGGTTTAACAAGATCTCTTAGAGCAAAATTTTGGCTACGCCCGGCGCTACGCCACGACCGACGGTAAGTAATACAACATTAAATGGTCTATGGGTACCAGCCGTTTGGAAACTTGCGGTCCGTCATTATAGGTAAACGCTTTACCACGCCCTCACACGGCGAGTAAAAGTATCAAGTGATTTGTACCTACACTGTAGGGTGTAGCTGTAGAGTATTTTCGAAACTACTCTACTCGTAGTTTCTGCCTAACGATAGATGGCGCCGCTTGTATGTCTTTCCGAGATACTATGCTCCCACTAACACAGGATCCATTGTTTGAAGTTTGAGATAAAATTGATAAGCTGTGTTATACGGAAAATCTTCATTTCCATAGCTTATCAGTTACACAGATTTAGTTCCTGTATATTTTTATTGTTTTATCTAATATTAATAGGCCAAGGTAGTGGTATTACATTGCTTTTTATTAAATAAATAAACTACTATAAACAGATAATCGTGTTGTAGAGCAAATTAATTTGCTGCGTAGCACTACCGGAAAAGCCTACTCTTGTACCCTTCGAACGTGGTTTTCAGAACTTCGGTCTACTTTTTGCGTACTATCTTACTTCTAAAGCACGTAAAATACTAAAGGTTTTTTTTTTTAAATATTCATACAAATCGTACAGAGTGCATTGACCTGCTAAGCGTGGACCAGCAGCCAAGCTAGATTTATATTATTACAAGTACATAAAAATATGAATGCTCCATAAGTAGGTACGTACGTATCTTCAGGTACAACAGTGGCAGGCACTTTGCACGTGTTGAAATGTTCAAAGTACTTACAACTCCATACTCCATATTCGTGCCCACCATATAATTAAGGATCATTAAGAACCTATAACAAGAGCGAAGGCCTAAACATTGTTACCAGACTTTATAAAAGGTACAGAACATTTAGTTAATTTTATAGCGCATTGTCTTGATATAAATAGGCTATTAAGCACATAAGCGGCACTAGGAAGGGGTAATCTCGTTGTTTGTCAACAGTGCCGCGCAGGGCCGTCTTTACCCAGGGGCGCAAGGGGTGCGTGGCACCCGGGCGCAGGGTCTTTAGGGGGCGGAAGCCAATACCTACATGTACCATGCGTAAGCTTTCTCGAAATTTAAATGAATAAAAAACTACTTACGATTAACTATGACTCAAGTCAAGATAGATTGACAAATTAGGTATACTATAGTATACCGATCGAATTGAAAGTTGATTACAAAACAGACGATATCATAAAAAAGATTGCCAATTTTAAAGCCGGAAAAATCAACCCAATTTAATTTTAAAGTAAGTATTAAATAAAAAAACAAAACATAAATTGGGGCGCTGGCTGATTTTCGCACCCCGGCGCCCAATATGGTTAAGACGATCCTGGTGCCGCGTTATCTCACGTGATTGTTCTCTCCTAAAGTACATTACACTAATAATATAGACAAGTAGGTATGCTATGATATCCGTAGGTACAGTCATCAAGAAATGTAAATTTGAGGCATTTTCTATAGGTAGGGATATAGGTACACGAAAAGATGATGTGGTGCTAACCTTCCAAATTCACATTTTTTTAGGGAGTTAACTAATAGGAAGCTAATCGTTAACTTCAAAAAACCTCTCAAGACCATTACCCATACCTACTTAATTAAAAACGATCAAAATCTAGTCGCAATCTCATCTCACTGATAATTAATGTCAAAAACTTGTCAAAAATATTGGGAAATTAGAGATTTTTGACAGATTGAGACTGAAATATTATGAACGTTCTTAAAAATTACTGGAATTGCCTCTCGAGTTTTTTGGCCAACTTATTTTATCTACTTCTTATTCGATGGCTACAAATGTCAGTGTCTGAGAAGGCGAACTCAGATTTAATCGGTTCTTTTTCTTAAAATTGCGTAGTTACTCGCTCGTGCTTAGCTACAGTAGCAACTTGCATGACATTTACGCAACCTGCAGTATGCGCGCTAACGATGTGTATTTCGCATTACCTGCGGTGCTCTGCCTACGCGTAGCGTATGCGTTGCGTCTACATAATGTGCGTAGCGTCTACGTGGCTTCCACGTAGCGCCGCCGTAGCATTTATGCGGCGTCTACACAGGGCCCACGCCTGCTTACGTCCGACTAACGGCGTCTAGTACGAAAATAGGTACTCCACAACTTGAGCCTGGATTTTATTATAAGATAATATTTTGTATGTGCCTGCGTCAGACGATACTAGACTCTTTATGTATAGTAACTTGTTATGTGCTTAGTGTTGTTTGGCCGTCAAACATACGCCTCATTCTGATTTTCTTCCGTGCGTCAAAGAAATTCAAAGATATTTGCTCATTTAGAGTAAATTATGGGCCTAATTAGTCATGGTTTATCTAGACGTTTAAATTGGACTATGACAAATTACGGAAGTTACTCTGCAAGATTTGACGTTGTAACATTTTAAAAACATGTTGACTTTTGATAAATGTCACAAATAAGCACGTGCTTAGACCACTCGTCAGGCAGGAATCAGTCAAATGACTCTGTTAAGATTGATATCGCCCAATGTAGGTACTTTCCTAATTGTATGATGCTCTACCGTATAATTTAAGTCTGAGAACTAATCTCATGTCGTATGCATGTGCGGAGAACACGCATGTAGTGCATTAGAACCTAGATAAACCTCAAACGGAAGCGGGCGAGGGCAAGCATTGTACTCTATCAAGGCTGTCGCTAATTAACGACAGTTTACGTTACCTGTAGGTCAATATTATTTTATTCTCTCCACTGTCGATATCTCCCAAGAAGTTCCGCAAACATGCTAATTATCTTACCAAGCTCTGGCTTCATGGATCAGTAACTTCTTTAAACATCGTCCGAAATTCCAAAATAGCGTAATTATATTATATTTGAACCAATCTCATTTAATGGCACCCATTGTTTTCCATATTCTCAAATTCGTAGCATAACAAAAAATATTAGATCTAATGCAGAAATAATTATAATATTATTTTTAAATCATAACATTTTTTATAGCATTGCAACCAAGTTTTGGATAATTTTCAAAGCCAAATCTGTATATTGTTATAATCATCAGCAGTTTCTACCAGCACCAAAGGGAGAATAGTGCGTGCGCTCAGATTGTACAATCAGCGTCCCTACGCTGATTGTACAATCTGAGCGCCCGTAGAGTTCTGAGGGCTTCTTGATCAAGGTCTTGAAGGTGTTTACGATGCTTGTGTTTTTCTTTGGGTGGAACTTACAAAGATAAAGTTGTACCTGTAAGATCGAGAGCTGATCCAATTAATTGGCTTCATATAAATTGATCGTTTT
This sequence comes from Luperina nickerlii, assembly GCA_963855955.1. Lineage (NCBI taxonomy): Eukaryota > Metazoa > Arthropoda > Insecta > Lepidoptera > Noctuidae > Luperina > Luperina nickerlii. The sequence goes on from OY979663.1 coordinate 10,534,118, forward strand.
GCTATCCCATGCAATCAGAAGCCTCAAAAAGGAAAGGATATTAATAGTTTTTCGAGCAGAAGATACCTTTCTCACTACTTTTGCCCATATTTATAATAGTGATTAGACCTTAGTGAAATGCGTATTTTACATGAGAATTTACAGAACACTTCAAATAAAATTGATACAATTTTTACATTTCAAGGATTGTAAAAAAATAGAAAACAAAGCTATTCGCATCTGGCTTCCATGTGTGATTGTCTGGCGTTTGTATGTTCTTTAGATTTTATTTTAATGTGATGATGATCGTTTTGAAGAAAGGGAGCTTATAAATAGAGTTCAATAATAAAAATTAAGATAAACAAATAAATATTTTAATTGGCAGTGAATCATCGTGATCTCGTCGGTACGTACTTTATTTCTCAAGTGCCCACAGTTTTCTCACGACAGATTGCGACCGTTTGAACAGTGATATGATAAAACTCATATCATTCTTATTTTAATAAGACTCGTCGGTGACTGTAGAAATCTTATATATCATGATATTTTATTCAAATACATACATACATGATTTATCACTAGCTTTAGTTTAAATCCTGTCGTAACCTCGAGATTTGGGGTGTGTGCAATATAATGTAAGATCTCTTAGATGATAAAACACACAAGTTTTCTAAGTAATACAATAATGTTAAACGAAGCACATTCTAGTTGGGTATATTTACGAAAAGAAGAAAAATAAAATAAACAAAGTGTTGAAGGCAATTAAAGCAAACAAAATAAACGCCTGCCATTTGTTAAAGTGAGTGTAATTGTTCCAATTAATCGAATTCCTATCTTATTTACTTCGGAATAAAGATAGATCCAAGTTAAGAGTTTCTGGGTGTAAACTGCCATAAATTGTTAACGGGAGACGTCATCACCATCGTCATCGTTTCAGCCGAAATACGTTGCTGCGAAGCAAGCTTGCGAAGCTGGACTTAGACCTCCCCCAAGTACCTTTACTTCGACCGGTTTTATGCTTCACGCGTCCAACGAGTTCCTGAGGCCTTCACAAGGTCGTCGATCTACCTTGTGGGAGGCCTTCCTACGCTACTTCTTCCGGTACGCGGTCGCCACTCCAGAACCTTTCGGCCCCATCAGCCATCTGTTCTGCGAGCAATGCGCCCTGCCCACTGGCACTTAAGTTTGGCAATTCTTCGGTCTATGTCTTTTTTCTTCTGATTCTTCTGCGGATCTCTTCCTTTCTGATTCGATCACGCAGGGAAACTCCCTCTCCATTGCCCTTTGGATGACTTTCAGCCTTCTAATAAGGCCATTGCGAGTGACCACGTTTCAGTGCCATATTTCATCACTTGCAACACGTACTGGTCAAAGACTTTCGTCTTGAGGTACTGTGGTATATGGGACGAGAAGATATTGTGTAGCTTCCCGAACGCTGCCCAGCCGAGTCGGATTCGATGATTGACCTCTTTCTCGAAGTTGGACCTACCTAACTGTACAGTTTGTCCTAGGTAAACATACTCGTCCACGACTTCGAGTGTAGCGTCTCCGATCTTCATGAGAGTGCGTGTTGCAACGGAGACGTAGTGTAGAAAGAATAATCATTTGAAATACTTCTAGGTAAAATTTTCATTATAGGATTCCACACAAAGGGCAGTTTAGGAGGAATATCAGATAAATGGACCGCAAAACCGCATATATCTATGAAGTGTTTACATGCACAGTACACAGGTAAAGCTACAGTTACTCTACATTAAACCAAAGATGCTCGCAAAGGAATGCGCGTAGCCGTTAGAAATAGGCAAATTTCCGCGTTACTGCCATTATTATTTATATATATATATATATATATATATATATTTAATGCTGCATAATAGATACATAAATAAATACATATAAACAACGAAAATAAATGATGACTATAAACGATTATTGCAGCTACGAAAATCAGATTACAACAACAAGTATAAATGTTCCTTCACGAGTCTCTTAAATACAGCTAACGACGCTATTATTATGTAATAATAACCGCTGTAAAATAAAACAACCGTGACCGTGCAAAATAAATTGTACCAAAAAAGGCCATCGATGGTCTAGATTTTACGCTATGTAGCCGAAACCCATTAACTTCCAAATAAAATCAACTTATTTAATGGAATGGAAATTGGAATTTACGTATACCTATATACACATGACATGAAGACACTACTTTACCTCTCCTTATGTTTTTTCTACAGAACTTCAAGATGACAGCACAGTATCACATCTGGGAGCTTCCAAGCGAGGACGTCACTGGCCCGTTTAACGCGCGAGCCTTGTCCACTCCTGATGACGAGGCAGCTGCAGCAGCGATCCGCGCCTATCTGTCCCTGGACAACTCCGGGGTGCCCATCGTCAGGTCCGCGCTACCACCACAAATGCCAGACGAACCAGAAAGCAACTGGGAAGTAGTTGATTACGTGGACATACCCAACCAGAAACTGAAAAGAAAGAGAAACCCCAGAATGCTTTCGCCTGATATTTAGAGTTGTTGCATTTTGGAACGGAGGTTAATCATGTCGCATAAAGGAATGGCTTGTTAAGATGCCAAGTTTAGGTACAAGTTTATTTTGTAAGGATGTCTTTGTCTTGAGGACAAACAATATAATACGTCACTACCTCCGCAAATAGCATCGTCTGTTGATTGCCAGTAATTATTTTAAGAAAAGTATAAGTAGGTATACAGTTCAGAGTAGAAATACCCCTTGGAAACAACTCTGTCCATACACTCAATAAAAATCAATAATTACCTTCGATGGAGCAACATTGCAAGACACAGATATGTAGATATAGTTGTAAGAACCATAATCTTGCCAAAATGTAGTGTTTTAGGTCCTATTTTAATTAGGTTAGAATTTGGTGCCTTGCTGAAGCATTTATTAGAATTAACAGTATTAGTACGAGTATTAAAAGAATTATTTTTAAGTAACTGCAAAACTGTTTGTTGGGTGCATGATTTTGAAGTCATGCACCCTATACCATGGCACTATGTGACGGTAACTTACAGATAGTAAATAAATAAGTTTCAGTATTAAGTAGACAGTAATACGATTTATTTATGTAACAGAACCACTTATTCGTCATTCTAAAAGTTGAGGGTAGGTAAAGAAAAATTTAAGAAATAAAATATTTTTAGTGATCGATAATAAAATACTAGTCTTTCTATTTATATGAACAGGCCAACTGTTTTGTATTTTTTAAATCATAGAGTAAGATGTTTTAGTTTTATGTTACCATAAAAGAAAAATCCTGTGTCGTACTCTATTTTTGTCCTCGCATATAAAATGGAGTAGGTAACGCAGGAAATAAATTTTGGTATTTTCATCGCGCATTTATTTTTTTGAATAAACACCTTCAGACTATTTATGATAGTTTTATTTGTGAAGTTATTTTCATGTTTTCATTGCTTCTCTCCTGTACCTAAATAATTAAATTCTAATGTACCTACTAATGTTTTTGAAGTTGAAGCAAGCGATCAAATAAATCGACTCATCATTTAGTTTTACGATCTTTTTATATGCGTTTAAAAGGCTTAAATAAATCATTCGTACGCCGCAGCTTTATTTGATTAGTTTTTTTTTTCCGCAATTATTTAAATGTATTCAGTGCCTAGTATTGTCCTATGAGATTGATAGTTTATACTTCGAAATAAATTGAACATTAAGCACACGAGTACACATTGTATGCTGCTATGCTATGTATCCTCATACATTAGTGTCAGAACTTATACGTGGCGTAGCTTCGCTGAGTCCGCCGTGATGAAGTGGCTTCAGGATTCGCATGCGTGATGCGCTGTGTACACTGTAATGTATGGTAATCAACTCAGGTGATGCGACTTTTATGATATTTGCCAACGGTATTGTTTCGTGACGGCTTCTATGAACTTTTTGAGGTAAATGTGTACCAAAAAATCAGTTCTTTTTCCTAATTTAATTTTTAGAAGTAGACCTAGAGTTTTATTTTTTATTAAGACATCTCTAAAGGATGTAAGAAGGTAATATTCAGTGTTATTTTATCTGCACATAATGTGAGAACGTTGACTACAAAATAAATAATTCATTGAATCGCATACAATTACATACAATCGGTTTGTTGCACTTCGAATGCATACTCTGTATGCCTATTGTGTGACCTGTTTACATACGTACATAAAGTGCCCTTATTTACGGTATTTAGTCAGTTTGCTTGCGCAGCACAGCCTAATCCTAAAAAGCAAACAATTCCAGTTCATGACGTCACAAAAAGACTTGGTCGTCGATCACTACAATAAAAATGCCATCGTTTGTAATGAAGGCGGCTATAATATCTTCTTAGCCATTTTATTATGATAATAACTTGGTACGAAGACGTAACGATGGGCGTACCCTCTATTATCCCATGTAATTGACGAAACACCACACGAGTGTCTGGGGCCCCACTCCATAGGAACAAAACAATGTGACAAAAGGCTTTGTGAAAACGGATGAACGATTTACACACAATATGTGTCCGTAATTCTGTGTAAATTCATATAGGAACGTTGACAAAATACATTAATATTAAAACCACGTGTCAATTTGATGTGATGCTAGGCTACCTACTAGTAGGTTCCTTTACCTCGTGTCGCAAAAATACATTGATCTCCGAGCATTGAGCAATGCGTAGATACCTTTAGCTTGATGTCCATTCGATTTTATTTATTTGTTTAATTGTAGAGTGAGTTTTTCTCTTACAGGTGTGCACTGCACTTACATATTTCAAGGTTTATAATTTTACATAGAGTAGGTACCTATAGGTTAAAAAAAACAAAACTACATGAAAAGAAAATTGAAAATTAAAAAAAGAAAAGAAATAATTAAATCTATTTTGTTGCTCTCTAAATACTCGTAATAACACAATCAATGACAAATAATGAACAAGTAAGTAATAGTATATGTATAGGAATAAGTAAGTAATAATATTAATAATAGATATTAACTGTGGCCACTGTCGCAATTTCGCAAACAATTGTTTGCTGTGATTGCGATAGCTTGCTGGCCAAACCCATTCAGTACCTGAATAAATAAGGAATCATTTATTTACTGAATGGGTTTTTTGATTTATCTAGCAGACTAGTTCTAATCAATTAGATTACCCATCTTCCATCCATACTAAGTAGGCGATGGGCCAATCTATGTGCCCTGCGCAAGAAGGACGGCGGCATTTGTCCCATCGCCGTTGGGTGTACCTACAGGCGTACAACAGCCAAAATATGCTGTAAGCTATACAGAGAATCGCTTACAGCTAAGTTTCAGTCCCTGCAGCTTGGTTTTGGCTCGAAAGGGGGCTGTGAGGCTGCCATGCATGCCCTTTCCACATTTTTAAAGTCGAACAAATGCGAGGTCATCCTCAAGGTTGAAGTTTAGAACGCCTTTACCTAACTCTGTGAACAGGGACACTTTGTTGGCTGAAGTCAAAAGGAACTACCCGAAATTTATGGTTTTGTGAGGTACCCTTCCAAATTATTATACAAAGACAATGTTTTGGAATCTGCAGTTGGATGCCAACAAGGTGACCCTCTCGGGTCAGTCATTTTCAGTTTGGCTATTCATCTAATTATACAGAAAAATTTAACGTGTGGTATTTAGACAATGGAACGCTAGGAGGTGATGTAGACACTGTTTAGAAAGATCTACTACTCCTCAAACAAGAATTTCAATCGAGTTCACATTTGAACATGTGAACATGTGTGTGTGATGTGTGTGTGTGTGTTGTTTGAAAATGTGAACTCTAGATAAATTTAATGCCCCACAAATCAAAATTATAGACAAAAGTTCACTGTATCTCCTAGGTGCCCAATTTTCGAAGTCAGTTTGACTCCTTTCATCGTAGAAAAAATTAAAAATTTCAACGAGATTTCGGACAGACACTCCAAAATAATTTACATTCGGCATTCACCCTGAATTGACTGTTATTTAGGCCCAAATTTTATGTATTTTCTACGCTCTTCCCCTTTATGGAAGCATAGGCTACACCTCTTAAACAAAATTGACCAAATTATTCGCAGCACACTAACATCCATTTTAAATGTGGCCTTGGCCGACCGAGCGTGGTCAGCAAAATTAACAGTATTAGCTTACCGGCGCGTTCCTGTCTTCTGCCCACAGCACTGAAAAGTTGACCGAGAAAATTTTAGCCCCCTGCCTGGTTGACTCTGAAGTGCCGTGCTTGACCGATGCGGTGAACGCCTGAAAAGCGGCTTGCCCGAATACAGATCGGCCTCTAAACCCATCTTCCCAGAGACAGTGGGATGAGCCGCTCTGCAGGTTGGTATGGAATAATCTTATCAATACATCCACCAATTCTGATGAGCGTGCCCGCCTGCTGGCTGTGGATGAGTGGGAGTCGAGGCTCTGGCTTCAAGCACTCCCGTCACCTAACATAGGCACTATGCTGGGTGACACCACTTTTCCGGCTCGCTATCTGTCTGCGTTTGGACGCTCCTTGTGAGGCTCAGCATCGTTGTCAGTGCGGTGAAGCTGTCGACTACCTCGGACACCATGGTCTATCCTGCAGTAGCAGCGCAGACCGGATAGCACGGTACGCCAGCATTAGTGACATCATCCGTAGTGCTCTTGTCACGGCCCGGGTGCCAGCTGTTTTAGAACCCAATGGCTGGGCACGCGACGATGAGAAGAGACCAGACGGAATGACCATAGTGCCCTGGAAGTTAGACAGACCGTTGGTGCGCCATCCCATCTTCCTTGCACAGTGAGCTGTGCTGGAGCGGCTGCTGCAGGTGCAGAAAACCTCAAACGACGAAAATATTCCAACCTGATTGGGAGTTGTATGTTCGAGCCGTTTGGGGTTGAAACACGGGCCATGGGGTTCCAGTGCCCACTTGGTTTTTCGAGATATCACCAAGCTGTTAGTCGACTCTTTACGTGACCAGAGGGCTGGACTATTTCTTAGCCACAGAATTAGCATCGCCATACAATGTGGCAATGCTGCCAGCCTTTTGGGCACTGTTCCTGTTGACAGCGATGCGGACGAATTTTTTGATGCCCTATTCTTCTGTTGCTTATTTTTTCATATAAATGTACATATTATTATGTTAAATGTTAAGAAAAAGAAAGAAAGAAAGAAAAGAAAGAAAAGAAAGAAAAAGAAAAGAAAAAGAAAGAAAGAAAGAAAAGAAAGAAAAAAGAAAGAAAGAAAGAAATCTGACAGATTGTAGTAGCTTGTCAGATTTCTTTATTAGATTTTCAACTTTATCGCTAAAGTATAAGGTTCAAAGTTGATTGGGAAAATTTGACAGTTTCGGGTAGCTTGATGTGCTGGCGTCTGTACTTTATTAAAAAAAAAGTAGGCAATACATACCTACTGACATACCAAAATCATTACTTTTTGTGATCCGTTTACACTTTACGTAATAAGTAAATATTTTTAAAACCCAATGCATTAGTGATATATCGATAGAATCGTTTTATTAATAAAATTCTAAGTCTGGTTGCTGGTTGTCCAGGTAACGGGTAGAAGTGCTGAAACAAAAATATAGATATTTATTGCCAAAATGTTGTCAATGCTTCTTTAAAAGTATACAGATCAAATTCTTTATGATTTTATTCCATACATTCTCCAATAGGTATAGAAGAGAATATCTAACGACAAGAATCAATTTTGGAAAGAACAAGCCTAAGTTTTTTAAATTTTCACTGTAGGTACAATATAGGTACCTACTCGAGCGGCCTAGCTTATTCAAGTTTACTACTCGAGTATCTACTTATCATTACTATCATACCTAACCAAATATGCTTTCGGTAATATATTCTTCAATTGATTTGTCTTCTGTCCGTGACTCCGTGGTCGTACATATAATAATATCTTTGTGCTTCAAATTTGAACGCCAAATTGCTATTCTGTTAGCGCTAAGAGATAAATTTTGTTGGTCTGCCTAGAATATTTAGTAGATTTCAACGGACGTATTACGACTTGATTATGAAATAGATATATGTTGAATATTTATGTAGAAGGTACCTTCAAAAGCTTGAACATCCTACAAGGCAGTTTGCGTCAAAGAATGTAATTCCCCCTACTTTCCGCAAAGACCAGGAAAATCTAGCACAAACATAAAACCCCCTATAATCCTATATAATCATAACGTCTTGCGCTTTTGTTTCAAATGGATAGGACCTTTTAACCTCGATCTGAGAGATGCGAGAATCGCGTCCTCGCGATTTGGAAGACTAAGTAGAATAAATGTTAAATTATTTTATTTCTGTACCCAAGTAGGCTACAACACTCTACACGTCAATCATATTTTAAAACGAGATGAGGTCGGCCATTCCTATCTAACTACTTGAGGAAGAAAGTCAGAAATACACTCAAGAGGTCACAGTCTGTTTTAAAATTCAGACATAATCTTGGTCAGGTCATCTAAAAACCATGTCGATCGGTGTCTGAAACGATATATTGAGGAAATAACCACATACATATATTGAGTGGAGCTGTCCAGTCAGTGCGCGGTCGGCATTCGGTTCTGTGTTAAGTGCATAATTACTGACATTTGTCAGTAATTATGCAGCTGAACTCAGAACCGATTCGAAAAACAATACAAAAAAGGATATTTGGGTAGGCCGCATAAATTACTCGAAACTGCCAAATCATAACCCAAAAAAAAAACCCACATAGTCTTCACATGCACAATAATTTAAATAATATATTAATATTAACTTTACAAAGTAAATATTAATATCATTGTATGTAAAATGGCATATAGAAAAAAAAAAGATCCACTGTCTAAATTTATTGGAGCAGCTCAATCCCAAGCCTTTTTGTCCTCATATAATCTTAAATAGTATAAAAGGCTTTTTGTCATGTTTCCGCTTTTTAAAAGATTTATATTTAGGTATTAAAGCTTAGTTCTTGAATGAGGCTCAGACTAGGAAGTTTATTATAAAAACGTATTCATTGGCAGCTAAACGAGCCACCTATTTTCTTGACCGTGGTTGTAGGAACAACAAATTTATGTTTGCTCCTAGTATTTAAATATTATGGATATCAGTGTCAATCTTCATAGAAAAGATTTCATGAATATACTAAGAAAACACAGTCATCATGCTCACGGTGATCTTTTTACAGAATAGCACTTCTGGGACCTAATTTATGAATTGAATGAATTGCCCTTTTTTGTAAAAAAGAAAAATAGACCGAATATCGGCGGCATTTCCCCACACGCTATGAAAATAACGAAAGTATGTACCTACTGTATACTAAACGGGCTGCCTCTAAATCAGTTAAATCACGATTTTTATATTTATATAAATACTATAATATAACGGCGTATGCTGTAGAGCTAAGCCTTTTTGGAGCCCCCCATTGAAGCATGTCATCCGAAGTAAAAAACCGGCACCGAGGGTTCCGTACAAATTTGTAGGTATGTATATAAATAGTTTATAACGAAAAAAAAATTGTGCTTTACTTGTGCTACATGTTATTGCTTCTATACTTGATAACTCCACGCGTTCCTGAGAAAAAGGGTCTTGACCGACGGTCAGACGGACGGACAACAGTGATCTTATAAGGGTTCCGTTTTTTCTTTTTGAGGTACGGAACCCTAAAAAAAAAGGTATCACTCAGACAAATTCATTTTTCCCTTCTAGATTTTTATAACGATTGCGATCTGTCCAACAGGTTCGTCGTCGGTTTTATTACTTAGGTACTCTGTTTCATAAAACCATTTATCAAGCTTCACCCATCAGTTAGTAGTTCAAACTCCTTAATTCTCTTTTCTTTATAAACTGACTGCCTCGTTGGTCTAGTGGTTGCAAGCGCTAATGCTGAGCATGAAGTCCTGAGTTCGATTTCCGGTACGAGCTAGGTGTTATTGGGTTTTTACATCTAGAAATTCTCAATATGTGCCCGGTTGATGTCAACAGGCTCTCCCTCTATTACGTGGGTCAGAGAAATGTGCCGCATCCTTCGGGTATTGTAGGCGTATGTATGTTTCATAATTGATTGTGCAATTTTTTTTTATTGATACTCCTACTAGTCGTCGCCCTTCTCAATCATTTCTAAACCGCGATTTTCCTCTACCAGGGTCGACACTCTGGCCGCAATACTGAAAAACAAACGTTTCCAGGAACTTCCTCTTATTGTTGTTGTAATAAATAATCAATATCTATAAAGGTTAAGTAAGTAAGTTAAATACAAGGAAAGTTTACGCCACCTTGAAATAAAATTACCCTTTGTTCGAGATAAAACTGACACTACAGAACCGACCATAAATAGGTATATTGCTGACTTTAATTAATATTATTCAGACTTTAAGATCTATTCATAACCAATAAGCCAAATAAGGAACCCTCACTCTCCTACAAATTTTCAACTCTTTGAGTTGGATGACGATAATGAAAATTATCAAGTTTATCAATTAATTGCATCTTTATATACAAACTCTCCAGAACTGATTCTGCTTATGTAGATCTAAATATACTTTGTAATTTTCAATGGGCAATCTTTCTATTCTCGGAAGTATAGTGTTGTCAAGTAAAATTGCGTCCATCAGAAGATTTTGAAAGGATCTGGCATTTCAAAATTGTAATACCTAAGTCTCGTAAATACGAATAATACGACCCGTTTTTTGCCTTTAGGAACCGGACCCTACACGTACAGGTACTGTCAGTTTGTTTATTTTCCAAACGATTCTCGATATGACCTAACTTAACACACAACTTAAGTAGGTAATGAAACTCATTATTCACTAACCTGTAAGCTAATTGTTGCAACAACTCTGATTACACTCTTCACGCTACTTCCGCTGCAACACTTTGATTGGCTGTGTTAGATCTAAAACTCAGTATAAACTACCTAACTAACTAGTAGATAGGTATTTTTTTTTTTTTTTCAGGATAGGAAATCATCAAATGACTCCTCCCGCTCTGGGTGGAGCGGAAGGGAGTGTCAGACTCTTACTAACTAAAACCCACCCGTGTTCCTTCCTTCGCCCTTTATGTTCCGGGCCAGCGGTAACCCTTTCGGACAATCCCGCTGATCCGGCAGGCTTCGGCCCTTGCGGGCCCCTTCGTTGCAGTGAAAACATTACGGGCTGATTATGCTAAACTTTCTGCAAATAAATGATTCTTAAGGGGCTTACATGATCTAAAGCGCGGTCACTGTCGGACTGCATAGAAAAGAAAGAGAAGCGTGATGACACACGCTGGTAATTTATTGCAAAATATGAAGCAATTATTTAATTACAAAAACCTATTGTTTGGACTAAAAAATTAAAACACTAGTATTTTAGTATGTTGCTTGTAGAATAATCTGACAAAAAATCAGAATGATCGTATGTAAATATGGTTTTTATTGTAAAAAGAAAGTTTTTAGAGGTATCTTCATGATTTTTTTCTATCATATCAAATTAGTTGATGTTTTCAACAAACTATCTATCTAGCATAATATCCTGAAGAATATCATATATTTTTCTGATTTTGTTTACTGTAGTCGATCATATACTTTTATTGTTTCTAAAACTTGCGTTTTTTGTGTTGAGGTCCTGTAAGCCCCTTAATCTTATTTTATGGAAAGAAACAGTTAAAGAAGTAAGTAAGACTGATATTAAAAAAAACGATAATAGTAGATACGCTTACCTAGTGCATTTGGAATAGAATTGAACATGTAAAGGACGATGTACAAAGATGATAAATTTATTTTCACGTTGAAAAAACTCGCTTCGTTGATACCTATCATGTCTTGTCACACTGTGTCGGTATCGCTGGTGAAACACGCAAGTTGTTATGCAGGTTCCGTGTAACTATACTAACAAGGTAATTTAGTGCAGTTTTCCTTGTTTCAAAGAAATGTGAGGACAGGCCGGACAGATTATAGCAGACCACGTGTTTCTTTACAAGTAGGTAGTACCCACGTAGTACCTTACCGCTCATAGTTATAATGGAACTTAAATTTTATTGATAGCGGTTTACCATATTTTCGACTGAGCCTCGGAGAACGCCGTAAATTAGCAAAAACTTCAATCAATCAACCAATTCAGCCTATCGCAGTCCACGGCTGGACATAGGCATAGGAGATGACACAGCGACGCGGTAAAAAGCGGACACGTAGCGTACAAAAAGTCATTAAAAATAACATTGTGACGTAGGCGAAGAATTAGAAAAAGTCCATAAATCAAATCAAAGAAGGATTTTCCCAAATAGAGTATCAAAGACTCCGAACGAGGCAAAAACATTTTAATTCAACGGCTTGTTCAGGCAATTAAAGAATTACCTGATGTTTTACTTGACGACTCTACCTACATTATGATTATGTGCTCATTACATATGAGCACATAATCTATATAAGTATACCTATTATAAATTAAAGTTGCTTTTCGTGTCTGTCTGTGTGACTGCGTTGTTCTTCTAAACTACGCAACGGATATTGATGCGGTTTTCAACATCATTTAAAGAATTTAATTCGGAAGGTACAAAGTGAAAAATAAAGTACACTTAAAAATAATAAAGAAATCTCGATGCTTTGTCAAGTCGTAAAACTATGCGAAGCAGGGGCGGGTCGCTAGTAGATATAATTTATAAAGCACAAACAACTGCAGTACCTATAATAGAGCTTTTTTTATTTTCTTTTTCTTTTTTATTTTTTTTTAAACTCGGTTGATAAATTATTTATGTTTACCTAGTTGTAAAGGACATAATATTTTATTGAATGCATTCAATTATGTTACGTGCATGTTTTTGGCCTCGGTACCTACTTATTATCTGATGTAATAAATATGAAATGTTTTAAAAGTCAAGATGGTATGGCTCAAACAGCTACGTCATGATAAGCTGTGAGTGAAAGTAATGCGCCTGTATCCGGGAAGAAATCTAACATCATTGATTTATTATGACATATACCTGTATGTATTTTAATAATGATTAGAAAATCTCGAAGCTTGTAGCACTGCAGAAGTAGTGGCTGGATATGAACATCAATATAATGGTAAGTATTCCGCTTCGAATACATTGGTCTTTAATAACTGCAAGTTATCAGTCAGGTTTCTATTTTTGATTTTTTTATTTTGCCATTGTCATCACCTGCTTGGTTATAGTCTCCACGTAGAATTAACGTACAGACGCCAGGACATCAAGCTACCCGAAACTGTTAAATTTTCCCAATCATGTTTGAACCTTATGCTTTAGTGATAAAGTTGACGAGACCGTATGAGATACTAATAATATGCTATATAATTATAAGGTGAACTGTATTATCTTTAATTGTTATATTATTAATTTATATATTATATACAGGGTGACTGATATCCATTACGGAGTTAAGATGCGGAAAATTCGCAAAAGACCACGTCACGGCATTACGAGACGTGCCGTGGTCAATATTGAACATAAAAAGCAGAATATTTGTGACTGTTAGTGTGATACCTAATTACATAATAAAGAAACTGCAACCAAAAGTTTTATACTCATCGGAAACGTGGTGTCTCTATCGTAGGCATATACGGACGATGGACAAATTCGAAAAATGGTGTTCTGTCATGTCCAATTTGTGCTCGGAGTTTCTCGGCCAGAGTTGGATATTCTATTCTCATGAGAGCACATGAAAGAGCACAATATCTGACCTCTCAATCACCGTTAAAATAATAATCGAATGCACTCGCTGTTGCCTAAATCGGCTAGAAGGCATCTTTATCATTAATAAAGTATGCGAAAAAATGATGAAAACGACTATGGAAAGAGATCGCTTTTTAAGTAGCAAATAGGTATAATAGATTTGGCAGATGTTATTTTCCATATAAAATGGCCAAGCCTGAATAATATAATTATGTAAAAATATTTGGTGATTTTAATGTGTATGAGTAATAACAATAATCTTAGTTTAACACGTTCAACACGGCAAGCTTCAACAGAGTTTGCTCTTCTGTGCGTTACGGCCGCTGTATATCCCGTTCCGAGTTTTATGATATGCGTTTCGGCCGGTATATTTCCCGTACCACTATCAACTTTTGAAATCCTCTTTCTCCATGAAGAAACCGAATTTTGACATGGTTCTTTATAGAATACGTAGACAATAATATTCCTTTGTATTCTATTACTTTGAAGCCGCCCGAAAATCCCTCAAAAAAAAAATTACGGGGAAAATACAATCCGTGCCGCGCACATCAATCTCCAGTTTACGGTATTGTTTGTGGGCAGTAGTGATAGGCCAACCAACCTCTCATAACCGGAATAAAAAATATTTACAAAGAAAGAAAATATATTATATGTTTGCATAATAATAAATATATATAATTACAATAGAAAGTGTTGTTCCTACCTTGTAAAAACTCCTATACATCACGATGTATTTTGATGCGACATTCGCTATTATTTATAAAATGTTTTGTTGCTAGTAAATGTCGCGATATACCTAATAAAGATGTCGAATAACGCATTTAATAGTACATTAAGATACCTGAGAACCTAAAAAATAACCTAAAAAAATTTGAATTTCGCGGTCTACCACTGCGCATTCACCCTAAAATTTGTCCGTGGTCCCTGGGCGAAAGCGCCAGGGTAGCCCGCGAAATTCAATTTTTTTGAGGTTTTTTGGAATTAGCTGGTCAGTTTTAAGCTGTACGTTGATTAATATATGAATCGCGGCCGTAAGAAATATGTGTTTACAGAATTATAATCATTAAAGTCATCACCACAACTTTCTAAGACCACGTAAGTCCAAAGAATAACTGTTTCATGAAATCATCATTCTTTGGACTTACATGGTCTAAGAGAGTTGTGTTGATGACTTTAATGATTATAATATTGTAAATACATATTTCTTACGGCCGCGATTCATATATTAATCAACGTACAACTTAATACTGACCAGCAAATTGCAAAAAACGTAAGAAAATTTGAATTTCGCGGGCTACCTTAGCGCTTCCCCCTTAAATAACCAAATACATACTTATTTTTAACTGACTTCAAAAAAGGAGGATGTTCTCAATTCGGATGTTTATAATTATATTTTTTATTGTATCTTCGTCTCATAACTCCGTCATTTAAAGACGGATTTGCAAAATTCTTTTTTTAATGGATAAGTTATGTCTCAGGGGTGGTCCTGATTAATTTTGCTTGGGTAGTTTTTGAGTTAGCTTCAATAATACGACTTTTTTTCAACTTAGTTTATTTTGATGATGTTTTAATAACTTCCTGACACTGATATTTACATAGAAAGTAGTGTTAATTGAATTTGTGTGGGGTAGGTACAGACGCCAGCACATCAACTTACCCGAAACTGTCAAATTTTCCCAATCAACTTATGCTTTAGCGATAAAGTTGAAAATCTATTAAAGAAAGACAGATTGTAGTAGATTGATGTGCTGGCGTCTGTACAACTAAAAAGTGAAAAATATAAACTTTTTTTCACAAAAAAAAAAACAACTTAAAAAAAAAAACTGCAAAGTGAAAAATAACTTTAATTTCGGAAGTCGGTGTCAAAAAACGAAAATGCGGAACCAACGACACCGACTTCCGAAATTAAAGTTATTTTTTACTTTGTATTGTTTTTTTTAAGTCGGTTGTTTTTTTAGTAAAAAAGTTTTTATGTTGATTTCGTTCATCATCATCATCAGCCCAGTCCAAGCGCTTCGGCATCGGCTTCCCTAAACGCTCGCTATATTTAATCATTTTATTATTTCGGCAACACTATTATAGATATGTTGAACCTACATTAATATAATATATAATTTTTCAACACACTTGCTCGTAAAGTGGCTCATAATGAACCGCTTTTGATTTTCACTCTATGTTAACGCCACAGATAACTATTACTAGTCGGAGATGGGCGTTTTTTTTTTAATCTCACCAAAGAGACTTCATGACAAAAGGAATCCGCGGGCCATATCACACTTTTTTTCAAACAGTCTGTATTGTCCTAATTGGTCCCAAAATGAACTAAAAATTTATTTACCTATTAATTGTCCGTGGGTCCCGGAACCAAACGGAAAATACCCTGACTGGCGTTCTATTATTGCGGATTCTCACTGAACTAATGTATAAAAAATACGACCAGCTTAAACATTATTTTGTGTTTATTATATTTTGTTATAGGCTGTTTAGCGATTTTGCCGGTGCCTTTATTTACACATGCACGCGGAAATACAAAATCAGCGAGCCATTTTCCATGAAGTTAATAACAATACAAGTCTATTCCTCGCAAGTGTGTTCAAAAACGTCGTATGAAACGCGTGTGCATTGATCATTACACATTTGGCCTCCTCGGAATAATACTGTGTCGGGTGCAATGATCAATATAGCACACATGTATCATAATGTGGTATGTACTATGAACACACTATTGTCTTGTCTTGGGTTCGATTCCCGGGTCGGCCAGTGTCATTGGGGTTGTCCATCTCAAGGGCTCGCCCCCTATTCCGTGTGACTTAAACATAGATGGCATATGGGTGTAGGTACTATAGGTACACCTCTGCCTAACTCTTCGGTGAATAAAGGCGTGATGTTATGTGTTACTGTCTGATCTATGAGGTTATCTGCAATGTCTTAGTGTCGCTTTGCTTCAACTGGCGACACGTCTTCCTAAATCTGTTTTGTCTTCTTCCTGACCAGCACCCTTATTACGTAACACACTATCGATCTCAGTCTGAAACATTTTGAAGGATATTGCTGATCCATTGCTTCATATGTTCGAAAAATGTGTCCACTCAACAACGTAAATAACGCAATGTATGTTGTTGAACTGTCAAAATGAAACCCATTGTTACTGATAGTGCGTTACGCAATTACCCCGCAGCTTCACGTATGCGTAACCAGTCACATGATCGCGTTGAAATGGTAATTCTAATTACTAAAGCGATGACTAAAAGAGGTAGTACCTATTTCCAAAGGAAACAATTATCTATATTATTAAACAATAACCTTATTTCATGGTTTGCCTGTTTGTAAAGATTTAGAAAACAATAAGTATTGATTATGACGTAGTTGCATAAATATTCGTAACCTACGCGACGTAGAGTGAGACGATTACGCACAGTAAGGCTAAAAAAGGGGGAAAAACGTACGTCATTGACATTTTCATAACCCTTACAAATAGAGCTAGGAGAAATTAAGGAAATTGTATTCGTGGCATATTTGTTTATGGGTGAATGGACACATTTAGGTAATGTTTCGTACTATCCAGCAATATCTGGCTTCAGAAACTAACAGTCATGTTAAAATTATGCTTGAATCAAAGTTCCTCTTCATCCAAGATTCGCTTGGATTTATTTCTGAACGAGCGCACAATTCAATGCCTTATGCCATATCTGGTATTGTGATATATTACGCGAGGTGACTGCACGACTACCTACCGTCTGACCTTTGTTACCTTTGTACAATTATGTAGAATATAAATTTTACAATAATTGGTATACAGTTTGCTTGTTTTCATAGTTAGCAACGAAAGACAATTGTGGATTGTACAACTGTTATGCTATAAAAACGTATAACTTCAAATGCTCCTTGGGTCCTTTTTATATTAGTTGTAGGACTTTTAGATAAGTCGAAGTCAATCAACAATCAATTATGGAACATTTGAGTCGTGTATTTTGTTACCGTTTTGGAAATATCCCAAGCGCAATATCATTTGTCAAAACAGTTATTAGTTTGAAGCGCCTAACAAAAATATTTATTATAATCACTAGAGAGGAAATTGGCACATTAGTTAAATATAATATTGAAACTAAACATTGGAAGTGAGAAAGATAACTAATATTTTCTTTCAATTTAATTTAAGTTTATATACTTAAAACGTTTGAACAATTTCAATTAATGTATTGTATATGTATTACCGACCTTCCTCTCCTCGGTCCACAGTACCGATAAATTAACCAGGAACATTTTATCTTCCTCACTAGTCGATTTTGAAGTACCGTGTTTGACCGATGCGTTGAACGCTTGGAAAATGGCTTGTCCCAATACGGTTTTGCCCGACAACCGGTCCTCCCACAGACGGTGGGACGTGCCGCTCTGTAGTATTATACGGAATACCCTTCACGTCACATAATACTGTTGAGCGTGTCCATCTGCTGGCTGTGGGAGAATGGGAGTCAGGCTTGTGGCTTCTGGCGCTCCCGTCTATGTATGATGGATGGCTCATCGTTTCGGCTCACTACGTGTCTCCGCTTGGGCGCACCTTGAGTTGCTCCGCATCGGTGTCACTGCGGTGAAGCTGTCGACAGTCTCGGGCACCATGGCCAACGATATTATTCGTCGAGCCGGCACCGCCAGCGTACCAGCGGTATTATAACCAAACGACTTGATACGTGACGATGGGAAGATATCAGACAGCATGACGTTGTTGCCTTAGAAGCTGGGTAGGCCTCTGGTGAGGAAAGCATCCTGTGTCGATAACCTTGCGCCATCTCATGTTCCTAGCATGGCGGGCTGTTGTGGCGCCGTTGCTGCGGCTGCTGAGACCCTCAAGCGGCACAAATACTTTAACCTTAGGGGTAACTACAGCTTTGAGCCGTTTGGGGTCGAAACGCTCGGGTCTTGGGGCCCGAGTGTGTGTCTCCTTTTTAAAGAAATTTCTCACCGCGCCGGCTGATTGACACTTCACGCATTGCCATTCAACGTGGCAACTGCCAGTCTTCTGGGCACGTTTTCGGATGATAACGATGCGGACGAGTACTTCGACGCCTAAATATCCTTTGTTTTGTATTTATTTATATAGTTAGTTTTAGTCTTTTAATTTAGTACCTAGTGTAAATAATTAGTTAAGAGATTATGAAAATAAAACCTTAAAAGTTTGAACAATATAATTAAGTGTAAAATGAATTTGTGCAACGATCTATTGTCAAACTCTAAGGTGGGCTCGTGGCTAAATAATAACAGCCGCACTGGTCGGTCGATCAGGTTAAGCTACACTTGCCGTGGTTGGTCTGTGAAAGGGTGACCATCTTTACATACCGAGACACCTCCGTGCCTCCGAAAGCACGTTAAGCCGTTGGTCCCGGCTGTCATTCACAGCCGGGACCGACAGCGGGCGGCGGGCGGGCTGTCATCTTTGACAGTCGTTACGGGTAGTCAGAAGCCCGAAAGTTTGACAACCAGTCTTACCAAGGGGTATCGTATTACCCAGTAACTGGGTTGTGGGGGTCAGATAGGCAGTCGCTCCATGTAAAATACTGATATCCAGCTGCATTCGGTTAGACTGGAAGCTGACCACAACATAGTTGGGAAAAGGCTAGGCAGATGATGATGTTATGTTACGAAAGAAATACTGACAGTCAACCAACTGTAACGAAGGTTTTGAACCCGAATAAGATATAATACGAACTTATAATGATCTATTGTCAAATCTAACAATGCGTCTTTAACCATTTTAATTTAATAAAAAATGTTAAATTGGATCATTATAAGTTCATACAAAGGCACATCACTAAAACGAAATGATCATAAACGAAAATTACTAAAGATATATAGAAATAGCGATCCTTGTGCGTTTTAGGGGTATAGCCGGTGTAGGTGACTTAGTCATACTTGTTATATACATACTCTAACGAAAGGCAAAAAACAAAAAGGAAAGGGGATAAAGGACGTTCAACAATCGTACAGGGAAAGAAAACGATGAATGTTTCCGAAGTATCAAACTATACTTATTTAGGAAAGAATGTAAATTAAAAACGTGAGAAACATTTAGGCAGCATTTAAATAATACGGACAAAATAATAAACTTCTAATTGAGACAGATTTATATTAATATAATTACATATAGATATTACGATTTTCCGTACACATCATAAGACGAAAACGTCCCTAGACAGGTACACAATTCTAAATGTTTATTAGAATTTTTGTGTTTTGTCATTGTGTGACTCTGATTTCAGGATTATATTTTTGGAAAGTCTAAGAAAGACATGCATACGCTGCAAAGTAATAATTTCAAGCACAAAGAAAAGTAATCGATGATTCAGAATTCCAAGAAGTTTAAAACCAACATGTCCTAATTTAAATATTAGGTTTATTTATATTTTATTCGATACAGTAAAAGATTTATCCAAGTGAGCTGCGAGTTATATTTTGAGCAGTGTTCTGGGACACGTTTTTAACGCGTAAACACATTATGCACTACCTAAACTGTACTGTGTAATTTGTGTACGTACTTAAGTTTATTTCACATCCGAAATTTACACAAAGTGCTTCACTTAATCTACCTACTTTCCACCTTCATCAAGCTAGAATTTTCCAAGTAGGTACTTAAATTCCAGTCTAACCAAACTAGTAATCCACTCCGGATTACTAGTTTGGTTAGACTGGTTGGATATCAGTATTTCAAAACACCCACTTTCCAGTTGATTATCCGATGATTCTGTTATTAATACTACTACTTACTATTAGTAATCGTTTCGGCCTTTTTCATGTAGGTAGACAAATCATGAACTAATGGCCAATGACCAGACCATAGAGAATATAAACAACGTCCCATGTTTCTTTAGTCTATGCAGTGGTTGCAAGCGCGACTCTTGAGCCTGGCTGCAGGTGTCCTGGGCTCAATTCCCAATTCATGCAGAGTATTATTGGGCGTTCCACCAGTTCCGAAGCAATCAATCATCCCCTATTCCATGTGACATAAGACATAACATAGCATCACGCCTGTATTCCCCGAAACATTGGGCAGAGGTTTATCTATAGTACACCAAAATTTCGCCAGTTATGTATGTATATGTCCTTTGTACCAGGGGGCGAGCATTTGCCATCAACCGGGCACAAATCCAGACTCCGGGCTCAAGACTTAAAACATCATTATCATTTCAGCCGAAAGACATCCACTGCTAGATATAGGCCTCCCCCAAACACCTCTACTTCGACCGGTTTTGCGCTTCTCGCATCCAACGAGTTCCTGCGGCCTTTACAAGGTCGACGGTCCACCTAGTGGGAGGCCTTCCAACACTACGTCTTCCGGTACGTGGTCGCCACCAGCGTCGCTGGTCTTTGACCCGTGCGTGTTGCCAGTGGTGACATATGGCACTGAAACGTGGTCGCTCACAATGGGCCTTATTAGAAGGCTGAAAGTCACCCAAAGAGCAATGGAGAATGCTATGCTTGGAGTTTCCCTGCGTGACTTAAAACATAACTGGAGTAATTAGGGTGTTCCTACTTTACACCTCTGCCCGAGTGCCCGTATCGTCGAGAATTACAGGCATGGCGTTATGTTAATAAATAATGAAAAATAACTTTAATAACTAGAGCATAATACCTACTACGATTTGTTTCTTTTATTTACTATTCATGAACTGCTCAGATCTTTAAGCCTGACACGTTGTGGTCGCACTTGGTTATGTTTAATTTCCCCTTTATTAACGCTTCCTGTCATTGGCAATTGGACAGTTGGACTTTAGTTTCTATTTGAACTTGACGAAAAATGTGAGGCCATGCAGAAAAATTTAAATAGCTACCTAATAAGTATTTCGGGGTCTGACCTGTAAACCTAACAATAGCAGAAGCAAAACAACTAAATGTAAATAAACATAACTACCTAGTGATTTTATTATCAGCCAACACCTAAGTAGGTATAGCTATTTGTATTGTTGCGACGCATACGGTATACCACGACGAACTAGATCGCAGGTTATCACTGAGGTCACGTAATTACGAATATAAATCAATGCAAAATATTACCGTCCTTAACAATATTTGCACGATTACTGTAGTTCAGAAAGAAAAATATCGCATTCAATGAACTTTATAAATAAATAATACGTCACGCTGGTTAACCACAAGAGACAATGCACTTCGCAAGGCGTTTTAACTTGATACATAGAGTGACGTGTTGTAAATGAAAACCACCCATAACCTTGTAAATAATGTATTGGCCTTTGTAAATAATCCGTTGCATGCGTGATTGTGTTTTTTGTTGTTGTTAATAATTGTATTTTCAAGTTTTTATCACAGGATATGTTGCACTTTGAGCTTAAGTATGAGATGTTCAAACATGAAGTCAGTAGATAATAACTTTAGGAGTAGTCATATGGTACATACTTAGTACTAGTTCAAAAAATAATTGTAAAAAAAAACTTTTTATAAACAAGCTTTTATTAAAATAAAAACGTAACCTAAAAAAGAAAAAATAACGCGAAATAAAAAGGAAAAAAATAAATTTAAGTGACATTTCAAAATATATTTAAATATATTTTAAACGCTTGAGGCACTGTTATTGTGTAGTAAGTACACCTGTTTAACGGATACCGTACATCAGTGCCTCAAGCTTTTAAAATTTAAATATATTTTGAAGTGTCACTTAAATTTATTTTTTTCTTTTTAGTTTGCGATAATTTTCCTTTTTTAGGTTACGTTTTTATTTTAATAAAAGCTTGTTTTTAAAAAGTATTTTAATTTAATTTTTTTTTTAACTTTTGGTCTTATCTTTTTGTACCATTTTTTATTAATTTATTTTCATTATTTTATTGATTTACACCATTGACATTATTTCCCTATTTACATTATTTACATCATTGACATTATTTACACTAAGAACATTATTTACATTATTGTCATTATTTACTTTTTTATACCATTTATTTATTTACTTTATTTATACCACTGATGTTATTTAGTTCCTTTAAATTTATTACCACCTGTTTGTTTTATATTTTAATTGAATTAATCGTTTTGATTGTTCACGTATCGCGTTTTCTACTCTTCAAGTCCTTTCATTTGATACCCATATTAAAGGGGTTGAAAAAAAATGAAATCCGCCATGTTGGAGCGGCGGCCATATTGAATTTAGAGTGTTATTACTAAATTTATCGTTTTCTACTCTTCAAGCTCTTTCATTTGATACCTATAATAAGGGGATTGTAAAAAAATGTAATCCGCCATCTTGGAGCGGTGGCCATATTGAATTTAGTGTAATGTAACTAACTTCATCGTTTTCTACACTTCAAGCCCTTTCATTTGATACCCGTATTAGGAGGGTTGAGAAAAAATATGTAATCCGCCATCTTGGAGCGGCGGCCATAGTTAAATTATTACAATATTGAGTATTGCACATTGTATTGTTACCAGAACTAAAGGTGTATGCAAAATTTCAGTTCAATCGGATACCAACAAATGGTCGAAAAATGGTTTGCAAATTTTGACGGACAACTTACATACGAACAGTGCAAGCTAAATAAAAGCTTGTAAAAAATGCAAACTTCACTGCACGACAATCCCAAGGAAAGAAAATTATTTTGATGCAATTATGAATTCTCTTTTTAAATTTTATTTTCAAAATCAGAATCGAAGAAAGATTTATATCAGCAATGGCCGAAAAAAAATAAGTTCCGGAAAACCAATCCAAAACCATCCATTTAAAAAAAATAATGTATAATATAATAAATAGATAAAGTTAAAATACATAAAAAAGCACACTAACTGATAAAAAGCGGAAAAAATGTTTTTTCTTATAACATCGATCGTTAGTAAAACGATCTAACTTATGAGAAAAATGAAAACTTTATTTTCGTGGGATATAATTTTAAACGGTGAAATTCAATTATTGACCCTGGGGCCCGGTTCGTAGTGCAGATTTTCAAACAACGCGTAAAGAACCGTTCAAGGTCTGATCTCAACGATTTTCCGATATGTATGGGACCATTTATTTTTAAAATAAATGGTCATATTTTATTTGGTAATATTGCACCCCCGATAAAATAGGGGTACAACTTGAAAAACCTGGACTTTTTTTTGTAAGCTTTGCAAGTAGGTACGTATAATTTTGATCAAATAATAATAGTAGTGTAAGAATAAAGACTGATTAACAAATCCGTGAGTTATATATGTGTTACGCAATTGCCTCACGGCTTTTCTTTTGTTTCTCTCATCCTAAAACAATTTTCAATTTTATTATTAGTTGCTCCATTTTGTGTAGGTACATTTTTCTCGCTGCAACTAGTCCCAAAACTATTTTTAGCCCGAAATTCTATTTTTCATTTCTCAAACACGAGTAACAAATTCTACCAGTAGTGCGATTACTAAAATATACAAAAAACTTAAAGATCGAAAAAGAACAAGTAGGTACTAACACTACTAACGTTACAAATGAGTACCACCAAGCTTAAACCACACTTAGAGCGGTTTCGCACTACATCTGATCCGAATCTGAGAAATGCTGTGGCCATAATCCTGTTTGTTTATGGGGTTGCGCACTAGATCCGAACTCTATCCGTCCGAATTCAGAACATTCCCAATTCGGATTGAAGTCGGATCTATAATTCGGATTCGGATCGGATGTAGAGCGAAACCGCTCTAACACATCTTCACAGTATCACTAAAATTGCTGCCGAAACAGCGATGGTACACACGGCTACACATCACGCTATATATTTCGAGTTATAACTGACCTATAGGTTTTTCGTACAATCAGAAGTCAGCTTATACTGGTTTTGTATAGCTTGATGTGTAGCCGTGCGTACAATGCTTAACAACGCATTTCACATTTCCTGTATAATAATTTAAGTACCTATCTCTCTTCTCTTAACGAATTCGTACTGGAACAACTTACCCCGAGCACCTCTTTGAAGCGTCCCTAATTTTTTTACTTTTAGGTTGTAAATACTGTTACGCCGACGTCGGTCGGTGACATCGGTCGCGCACCGATTTAAATGGACTCGCGCTCGCTGACTGTCGTCGGTGCTACAGTATGTTTACTGTCCGTCCTACTATGTGAACTGTACGTCCATTTATCGTCAGCGTCTGGTACGCGTGTCCGATGGTACACGACCGACATCAGCGTAAGAAGAATTCAAGCCTTACCAAACAAAATCCTGTCGACAAAAAAAAAGTAGGTACATTTTTGAAGATTTCGTTTTAGGTTTTCGGCCGAAATTGAAATCAGGCCGAATTTCATTTTCGGATAAAAATTTTTGGTGGGACACTATAGGTATTTAAATAAATTTTCCCAGATGTTTTTGTAGAATTCAAAATGACTAAGTACATAGAAGACAGGCAGAGTTTAAGGAATATAAGAATCCAACGCATAGTGGCGGTGCCTATTATATATTATTTACTTTTCAGGAATAAGGAATCTGTAGAATAACTCTGTTTTACCTGACTCCTGATTCACAAAATAAATAGTTAAGGGGGTAACTTTCTAACATCTGAATCTAAGTTCCAAAAGATAAACTGATTCTCTAAAAAATGTTGACCTCCTAATGATGAAAACATTTTTAAATTACTTTTTCACTTCTAGTGTTGCACACTTTTTTAACAGGTTCAACAGGTTACGGATAGTACCTATGTGACCCGTATTAGCTTTCATCCCAGTGCGGTTCCCGAAATCGTGGTCTGTTTCGCTGTGCGGAAAACATTTTCTACGAGTAGGAAAAGCATAGATATATTTTTGGTATTTTAATGTTTACTCTAACCAAAGCCCTGAAAAAACAATACGGGAAGCATTTAGGTCGTATAGCATCAAGATAATTTCGTTTGGATTTCATGCTATACGGAAAAAATATACCCCATATGCACCATCCCGTTATACATACGGCACAGAGTTGTGTATGCGTAAGTCATAACTCTGGTTCGCAGTGACGTGCGTTCGTAAAAAATACATATGAGCAATCGAAAAAGCCAAAGATAAGATATAGAAAAAACAAAAGATATTAAGTTGATAGTGGTACGGGATATACCGCCCGTAACGCATGTCAGGAAACTCTGGTACGGGATATACAGCATAACGTACGGACGAGCAAACTCTGTCAGAAGCTTGCCGCGTTGAACGTGTTCAATAACCTGATTGAGTCCGTTTTTAACTATCGGGCCCTCTCTCACAGTTGTTCGCAGTCATTTAGCTAAGGCACTCCAACGAAATGGGTTAGGTTAGGTTAAAACTGTGAAACCACTGTGAGAGCAAGCGCTGCATCCAAATTGGTCGCAGCACAAGTACTTGGTTATTTAGTATTTTTAGGACCCAAAAATTGGAATTATTTGAAGTTCACAAAAAGAGGCGCAAGCAATCAATGTTAGTGTTTAATAATATTTTTAGGGGCGCAAAATGGGAATTATTAGAGGTTCTATTAAATACATTCCGCTCCAAAGGTACCTAAGAATATGAAATCTCACTAACTGTTACTGTTTTAGAAACCTCAAAAGATTGAGCAAAAATACTTTATAGGCTAGAAGCAATGGCGGTACCTTCATAGAAGCCGAAAAGCCCGGCTTGACCTAATAAAATCATAATTCACAACAACAAACTTACTTAAACCTATCAATAAAAAATATATTTAAAAAAATACCAGTCAAACATTCGCAACACACACGTACACAATAAGAAAATCAGTCAATCCCTCAGTTGGCCGTTTTTTATACGTTGAAAATCTGTGGGCTTTCCCTAATTTTGACCCCTAGGCACGCCACTGGCTAGAAGATATCGATATCATTATCAATTTATGAATTTGGTATGTTTGATTAGCTCCAGCGATAAGAGATTTCAAAATTTCGAACAATTTGTTGACTGCAACTTTAGTCATTATTTCTGAGAACCTACTGAAACGTAATAACGTGAAGGTACCTGAATATATAATAATAACGCATGCAACGCAGTTGCCAACTTACGTACCAGTATCTAATTTACTAAAATAGGTACAATTATTACTGCGTGATCTTCTAAATTAAATAATAATTGATATGATAAAATGGCTTATAATATAACACACATTAGGATATAATAATTTGCGTACCTAATACATTTTTATCAATCACACATTTAAAACAGAAACTTTATAATGCTTATCGTTTGTAATTAGAACATAAAGTTACTTATATACAAGTAATTTTTACTTTAGAACAACTTGAAGTAGATAACACACATACTTAAATTCTTATAAAATACTTAAGGGGCTTACAGGACCTAAACACAAAAAACGCAAGTTTTAGAAACAATAAAAGTAAGTATATGATCGAATACAGTAAACAAAATCAGAAAAATATATGATATTCTTCAGGATATATGCTAGGTGGATAGTGTGTTGAAAACATAATACTAGTAATTTGATACGATAATAATAACGAAAAAAATCATAAAGATACCTCTAAAAACTTTCTTTTTACAATAAAAACCATAAATATACATAAAATCATTCTGATTTTTTGTCAGATTATTCTATAAGCAACATATTAAAATACTAGTGTTTTAAATTTTAGTCCAAACAATAGATTATTTGTAATTAAATAATTGCTTCATATTTTGCAATAAATTACCAGCGTTGAGTCATCGCGCTTCTCTTTCTTTTCTATGCAGTCCGACAGTGACCACGCTTTAGGTCATGTAAGCCCCTTAATGCCCTGCCCAGACGTAGGACACTGTAACACGCTGTTTTTTTCGCACAATTAATTAAGAGTATATAAGTTGTACATATTGCAAATAAAAAAAAAATAGTTTTTTGTCAAATGTTCAAAGAAAAGACTTTATACCTATTCAAAAATATTTCATAAAAATAAATCATAATAAGACGTAAAACAGATCTTAAAAAAAATATTTTCCGTCGCATACCTAATTATCAAAAATATGAGCATAAACTATCATATTTTATGTTATGATAATAAAGGGGATTCAATCAACTAAAGAAATACCTACAAATTATTCCACTGTGCCGTGCATTTATTTTTTAATTTAATTGAAACTGCTAAATTACTCTTATTTTGGTGGTCATTCGATTCAACTAACATTAAACGTATCGCTGTTTTGATCCTCATTTGTAGCCGCGATGCGCTATTGTCGTTTACCTAAAAATATGCTTCTTACCGCGACTTAATAAGGATTTCGAACATACTCTTATGAATTTTCCAAATCCGATGCAAGTAATACACAGCTTCATCAGCGTCCGGCTGAAATGTTCTGTTTTTTGGTTCAGGATGATATTAGGTAATTACCTACTTACCTAATGCAACTCTATGCTTTTTATTCCTTTTGTTTTCTTGCAAAAAAATACGCTTCGACTCGAGAACCTCCTCCTTTTTTCGTCGGTTAAAAATATCTAATATTTTCGTGTTTTTTAATAAACAATAGGTACCTACCAATGCGGGACGACCGTGAACATCGAAAATTCAAGTAGCACAGTCCGAAGTTTTTCCTTTACAGTTTTGTCTCAGTGGAAAAAAAAATACCTCAGTTCAGACTTTGTAATAGTCTTTTTAACTTTTTTCCGAAAATGTGTGTGTATATTTTTCCTGACAAGACAGATGCATTATTTACTTCTACTTTTTTTTTAATCACTTATCAAATAGGTACGTAAATAATACAGCTACTTATATTTATCCGAGTACAATTTTTTCTCATGGTAACTCGTTTTTCTGGAAATAGTTTATTTAACGCTTATTAAAAGTGAAATATCTATCTATTTTACTTAAACAAGATCAAGTACATGGCCACTTGATTCGAATGTCAATACCATTTATTTCGTACAAATACCTATATGAATCGCGCTTGAAATTATTTTATTTTATTTACGCATGTGATTAAAATTTTGAGGCGCCTAAACGTACGACTTTTCCGGCATCGATGTTATAGCCGCCCACTGAAAATTCAGGTCGGAGCGCAAAGCTACGGTGTCGGCGTCCTTTACACAATAAAAGCATGTGCATGAAAATGCGGCGTATTATTGACATTGACATAATATTGTGGTTAATGTATTTGATGAGTAAATACAGTAATTGCGAATGGTTAGTAGAAACAGTAGAAAGCTATACGGTGGGGCGGAGCACGGCATGCGCGGCGGCGCGCGCGCAGTGGGCCGGCGGAGCGCGCGCGTGCCAGTGCCTCCCCAGACGAGCGCGACGCCTCAGACCCGCGCCCGCGTCCGCAACCGCTCCGCGTCACACCCGGCGACGGCCTTTCTATAAAGACAAGCCGCCGCGAACACTCGCACGCAGTCACGACCCAACCACGTTCACTCGTGCACCCCGTCGACACGCGACATACATTACCCCGCGAAACACTTGACTCGCAACGCGCCTCAAGGAAGGAAGCAATCATTACTAGTGATACACATCTCAGCAACAATGGCAGAAAACGACTGGGGATACAGCGGCGAGAACGGTGAGTCCACCTCCAATGTTAAGTGTACGAGCGGCGCGGACCGGTTTGTTTACATCGAGGCACGTGACTCCATGTAAATAAAACTCCGAAAAGCTAACTTTTGTTGTCAGTTTCGCATTTTGTGCTTAAAATGTGCTTTCTGACAAGGTGGTGTTTCGGGTTGATAAGTAAATACTTACTTACTTATTTTCAAAGTGTAAATACTGAAGAGAAATAATAGGAAGTTAATTAACTTTTATCTTTTAAATAGATGAAGGGCTCCCATCCTGGTAGCCGTGCTGTTTACTTTTGATAACAGTTAAGCTGACATTAGATAATACTTTCGCTATGCACTCCGCTGCAATCAGAGCAGAAGCGTATTATTTATCAGCACATTACCGTGGAAAGATAAAACATGACAGTGAATAACTAAATGACTTTGTCATTGACGTGGTTTCAGCGCTTCTTCATACTTTATCTAAACTCGTTCATTCATACATATTAAACACCTGTTGATTTCATGAACCGACAATTATGTATTTGGAATGCGATTATTCTATTTGTTTAATTTAATGTTAAGTACAAAATGAATGAATATTGCTATCTTATTTACTGAACGGCTAACCACTAGTTATGTCTAGTTTATACACAATAATGTACTCGTCTCCACCGCAAACCAGGGAACTAGTTATAAAGGTATCCGAACCGATTATTGGGTTTTGTTAACTTTGATAAGTCTTTACATACGCACGTGAGCTTAGCGTTTACACGCTAACAATGCTGGAGAACCGAGATACTTTATATTTGTAATACTGCCGTGATAACGAAGAATGCAGTAATCGCAAAATGGCGGTTTCGAGATAAACGCGGGAAAGACATTTTTACATATTTGAGGAAGATGTATGTATTTTATAGCCATTCAAATATATCAGTAAAATAGGAAAAAATAAAAGCTTTTCAAAGATAATTATCTTATATTTCATAAATTTGTATTTCCATTAATAATGCGTATTATTGCGTTTAGATTTAGCATCAAGCCTTGTGGAAACCACAGGATACTAAGATTAAATGCAGCAATTGCGCTCATTACTGCATTATGGTCTAGCGCATGTTGATTACTGCATTATTGCTAAGTATTAAATACCGCTTTTTAATGTCCGGGGCTAAGTAGATGTATACCTAATATCCTCTTACAAGGATTTTAAAAGTTTGCTCTATGGTTTAAACCGATTGCGGGGATATTAAAATTAAACAATTTGTAGAAGAAAATTAAACTTTATTAAGACAACATTCATATTAACATCAGTTAGACTGACACATATATTTATTTAATAGTAGGAACAATATTAGATTAATCTCTAAGTAGCAACAATATTTTCTATATTACCTGCTTAATTGTAAGCGTTTTCTCAATATATAAAGTAAATAAGACT
The DNA here is from genome assembly GCA_963855955.1 of Luperina nickerlii. NCBI lineage: Eukaryota > Metazoa > Arthropoda > Insecta > Lepidoptera > Noctuidae > Luperina > Luperina nickerlii. Next base: position 10,564,573 of record OY979663.1, read on the forward strand.
GCTTCAATCCTAGTTCTAATAGTATTCAGTCTTGGATAACTTAAAAGCAAACAATTTGGTAGGTAAATACGTACGTAAACTAGGTATATCATGAAATGGATATCAGATACACATATAACTTGAAAATAATAGTTATACATTCTCATAACAAATTACATATCTTTTTTTAATTACTTCACTCCTAATCATATATTTAACAGTCTTTTAGGACATAATAATAATAAAAAATGTGTTTATCTTAAAATAGACTACATTTTGTCCTACATAATGAGACTATGTACTATTATTTAATTATCACAGAAGTAGGCTCATCGTTACATAAAGGCATATTCTTAATCCAAACATTAAAATAAAATTTAGGTAATCAATACCCATAAAAAAACTAATATTATGAACATAAAAAACATAACTCCTATAAAAACAATAAATCTTATGGAAGAGTAAAAAATATAATTATTCTTGAGGCTCTCTAGTTTCAGTGAGATCTACAGACTCATCGTTAACAGGGAGGTTTTCCCAAAATAACAGTCTATTAAGAGGTATTATATCACCTAGTTTTCTTATTATACCAGTCTTCCTCTCTTGAGTTATTCCCCGTGCGTTCTGGTTTCTCTCTGGTTCCGGTATTGCAGATTGTTTTATTAGTTTGGTTTTCAGAAAATCTATTTCTATCATATTGTTGTCATCATGGCTCGTCCTAGCAAATAGTTTCATGCTGTTTCTTAGTACCTCGACACAAACAATATCTTTTAAATATGTTCTCTCTTCACATTTTTTCAGTTTATATTGTGAAGAGTGATCTTTGTATTTGTAGAAATCACTTATTTCCATAGGTTTAACATTAACTTTTCCCGAGTTTGCTAGCTGTACACAATCTATAAAATCCGAAAAATCATATACTTTCTTTGCTTTTTGGAGCTGGTTTTCGACCTGATGATGGAAATTATCTGCAGACATAAATGTATGCCCAGGTTCGAAATATTTTATTGTGATTTTAGTTGCTCTAATTAATTGGCTATTTATAATCTGTACCAGAAAAGTGAAAAATGCCCAATTTTTGTTTTGGCTAGTGCAGTTGTCTGTCCAAACAATGATTTCATCGCAATCACGTTTACTTTCGAAAAAAGATCTGTATGTACTAATAATGTCTTCCTGTTTTCTGCCAGATACTGCTTCATGCCAAACCGCTGCGAAAGGTTTTTCTTTACTAGAGCCCAAAGGCACAAAACTTTCGTTAAACGCTATAAGTCTCGGACAAAACATTACAACTTTAAACATGTCTAGTCTGGGTAACATAATGACCTTTTGCAAATCAGCAGAGTAGTAACATTTTGAAGATCCTGAGCTATTCATAGATTGTATTACATCTTGTTGGTAATAAGTTCGTGCTTTTTCAAATTTTTCTCGATGGATCTGGTATGTAGTACAATCAGTACAATGTTCTGTATTTTTGCATGAAATTTGATGTAATTTGAAAGTTTCACATTGTTCGCACTCTTCATTACCTAACTGGGCAAAAGATATGTTCATATCTTTTTTTAAGATTTTCCTGTAGAGATCATAAGATACCTTAAAATTTGGATTCTTCTCCATAAAATCTGTATGCATCATGGTTGCAGTCAAATCACTTGGAAGATATCTTCTATTTGGGGCATGTGCACGCCTATAATGTGCAATGGCTGGTTTAAAACTCTCGATATGCTGTTTGATCGTTTCTCTGTCCAATTGTTTTGAATTACCATGTTTCCCGCGTCGATCCCCTTGAGCTTCAGGAAGCTTTTTCAAAATGTCAAGCACACGTCTATCATTATTTTTGTGGTATCCCAGAGTCGTGAGAAAGAATATTTTACAAACTTCCTTCTTCTTATTGTCTGTTTCAAAAAAATATGTATACGTGTGCGTCCGCATCATCTGGCTATCTTTAATACGTCTTTGTACTTCTTTTTCAGTAACCAACGACTTTACATATAAACCCTGTGCTTCATAATTTAACTTCCAAAATGTTTCATTTATGCATATGCGTTCTAATTCCGTAAAAGAAGACATGCATTTCTTTGTACAGGTTTCGTTGCAACCAGGTTTTACCGTCATTTTATCTAGTTTTCTCTTTTTCTTCTCTTTTAATCTTGTTTCTAACGATTCCACAAATTTGCGTCTCATTCTTGGTTTGCCTGATTTAGTTTTTTCCTGTGAAGTAACTTGTTCTATATTATTTTCGGACTCCATATTTACAACATGACTGGATTCAGTTGTAGGTGTGTCATGATACAAATTGTTATCTTGGGGCTCTTCGTTTGTCAAAATCATTGAACTAGATGCAATAGGAATCATTTCACAGGGTTCTTTGGTTTCAAATGTTAGATCTGTTAATGATATATCCATCAAAGAACTTGGTAACGTTTCATCACATAACAGACTAAATGATTCATCTCCCTGGTTTGAATTAAATTCTGTAGAAATAGAAGGTTCTGTTTGACGATCCGATTTACCCAGCACCATGTCTAACATGCTTCTTCCGCGGGAATTTTTGACAGACATTATGAAGACAATGTTCTGAAATACATAAATAATAAATGTACATTAAGCAGGAAAAAAAAACAAAAAAAACACGTAACAAATCGAAACACGTCACGAAATATACGTATACTAATACCTAAAATCTACTATAAACTAACTACCTAATCGGAACTAGATTTGTCTATAGATACCTAAAGTTACCTACCTTTCTGTTAAAAATATGAAATACCTACATATCAGATAGCTAACTTTACCTATCTGTTAGAAATATACCTTCATATTACGATGTTCTTAATAATTCTATCAGTTATGTAACTTTAGTTATCCTGTAGGTATACCAGTATGTAAACAAAGTTGCAGAGTATGTATTTAGTTGTCGTTGTAAGTTTTATTTTAAGATTTTATTCCTACAATTAAATTATACTTCTATATGATAGATATTAACCCTTAGCGATAATGTTAGATACTAAAATGTATCTTTTCCCTGTATTTATAGGTTATAATAAAACCAAAATCTGACTGCCGCGTCAGATGATAGCTTTTTTATTTCAAGGTCCTGATGCTCTATAATACACTATATATAAAAGCAGACTATAATTATAAAAACTTACCAAAATTTCGTTCCATTAAAAAACAACAGCGCGCGGGATCAGCACACGTGCCGCACGTCTCACTTCGCCGAACGATGACGACGCACTGATTTGCTTCAACAAAACGCGGCACTGTATCGTACGGTTACGATCTCGCGATCTTTTACTACACACAAATGCAGTAATGTGGAGTACTGCGTTTTGGCTTAGCAACTGGTCTATAGATACTAAAATAAAATGTTACAGTAATGGCTATTACTGCACTTTATTTTAGGGCATTCCAACAAATACTGCATTCTTCTTTAGCATATGTTTAATACTGCGCTTTTTCTTATCATTGATATAGTTTTCATGTAAGTACTGCGAAAATCGTTAGCTAAAAAGCATACTTCCGGGAACTTTTTATATGAAATATATTTTTTTACATGTTAATAAACTCCTTGGGATCCCATTTCTTGCAAAAAGTAAAAATCCCAAAAATGTCGATTACTGCATTCTTTGTTATCAGGGCAGAATAGTAAAACAAAAAAAAATATTATTTTTACGTAAAATTCGATAATGGTGCCAAGAATTACGGTGGAGTCGCGTGAGCCGATGGCTGGCCTACTTAACTCCGTACGGTAAGCCGGTTCCACTAATGAAACTTCTTCTGCACCAACTGCCTTCTTTGTATTAACAACTTTTAACGCGAACCGCTGGAGGCAAACCAGTTCGCCGCCGCCAAAAAGATGCAAAATACCGACAATACGTGCAAGTCTCGGTTATTCAGACAGAACTGATACTGACAAGATGAGGAAAACTATATAAAAATGTATTTACAGTTAAAATTTACATAATTATTTACCTTAAGGATAAAATTATAGCATCTGTCGCTGGTCTAACTCAATTAAGAAAATGATTCCAACTTTCAGGCCCTTCATTTTTAGGGTTCCGTATACCCAAAGGGTAAAAACGGGACCCTATAACTAAGACTCCGCTGTCCGTCCGTCCGTCTGTCACCAGGCTGAATTTCATGAACCGTGATAGCTAGACAGTTGAAATTTTCACAGATGATGTATTTCTGTTGCCGCTATACCAACAAATACTAAAAACAGAATAAAATAAAATTTTTAAGGGGGCTCCCATACAACAAACGTGTTTTTTTCGGCGTTTTGCCTTGTGGTACGTAACTCTTCGTGTGCGAGTCCGACTCGCATTTGGCCAGTTTTTATGTTTATTATTGAGATTCACGTTTGCAAAAAATATTATGTCAAAGTCAAAGTCAAAGCATTTATTTCAAATAGGCACATTAAAGGCACTTTTGAACGTCAGAAATTACAACAAATAGAATTGATTCTAGTCGCCCATTCCAAAAGGTAGTTTTCGTATGGAGAAGAACGGGCAAGAAACTCCACCGTTACTCTTTTAAAATATTTTACAAAATTTTGCATACATTAATTATATAATAATAATATGTGAACACGATGCACCTAAAATAAAATTACTATACCACAATAGGTAAAAGACTTAAAAATGAAACCATGACATATAAATTAATTATCTGATAGATACATGGTGCTCACATATTTACAAACATGGTAAAAGTAAACGATTTTCATTTAAAAAAAAAAAAAAAATACAAGTAATAAGTCAGGGTGTGAGTAGTAAAGTAGTTACAGAATGTAAATCAATGTCAAAAAAAAGTATAAATTTACAATTAAATTGCAACCAGTTTGATTTTGTCTAGGCTCCAGATTGTCCTATGGAGCAGGACCAGCATGTTTCCAAGCGTTATTATCTTGAATATAATCTTCTAATTTATAGTATGCTTGTTTACAAAGTGTACGTTTAATGTGAGTTTTAAATTTTCTTTCATTTAATTGCAATACATCGCAAGGTATTTTATTGTAACATTTAACACAGTACCCCATAAAAGATGTATGTACCTTGGCTAATCTGAAAAATGGTTGATGTATTTTATCTTTATTTCTAGTATTAAAATTATGTCTATCGCTTATTTTATTAAAAAGATGTAGATTTTTTCTTACATACATAATATTTTCATAAATGAATTGGCAAGGTACCGTCATAATATTAATCTTTTTAAAAAGTTCCCTGAGAGATTCGCGGCGACGTAGATTATAAATGGCTATATGTAAATGGCTATGTTAAGGGTATCTATATTATTGCAACTGACATACAATGATTATAGAGATATTTCAAATGAGCTGCAATCAAAACCATTGAGGCAGCAAGTGGGTAACGATGTCTATCGCGTAACTCATTAACAGTACAAGTACTAAGTATGCTATAACGCTTCACAATGCGGTTTTTCTAACAATATCTCTGTATTCACAGAACTAAAATAATAATTATGTTAAGTAGTCTGAGAACCATGAATAGTTGTTGCTTTTTTTAACCGCGACTAATGTCTCGTGATGTTTTCCAAAAATGTTCGGAATGTCAAACTCCTTTATTTGCTTATCTTCCATTACATTACATATATAGCTATATTGTTGCAAAGACAATTTTGTTATACAAAGTAGCTTGTAGTCACGGGTTTGTCGATTTCACATTTAAACGACAGCCATCATTCAGACTTATTGTATAGCACGTTCCTATTCTCTTTTTCAATGCTTCAAATACAGCAGAAAATAATAAATCGTACTCAAATTATCCTACAGGCTTTTGAGATGTTAAGAACATCCCGCAAACCAATTATAGAAAACTTTTTCAAAAAAAAAAAAACAGCCGACTTTTGCAAAAGACACTACAAAGACACACATTTTGAAAGTCGGTTCATTGGGTTCGCATTTTCGTTGTTTGCCACCGACATCCCAAATTAAAGCAATTTTTCACTTTGTTGTGTCTTTTTTGGAAGTCGGTTTTTTTGTAAAAAAGTTTTTGTTTTTCACTTTTAAGTAGTACTTACCCCATACAAATTCTTATAATATTACTTGTTATGCGACAGAAAGTTATTATAATATCATCAATAGAAACTAAGTAACTGACAAAAATAAGCCAACTTAAAAACTACCTACCCAAGCAAAGTTAATAAAATTTATATGTAGGTCCCATATAAATCCGCACCCCTGTGGCATAGGTACCCACCCTATCCATTAAAAAAGAATTTTTGAAATCGATTTACTAACGTGACATACCTACATACAAAAAAAATACAGTCGAATTGAGAACCTCCTCCTTTTTGAAGACGGTTATGTAAAGATACGGCACTTATAACCACAATGCATCCCATGACAATTCCACTAAGCCACGACTGAAAAGTCATAACAAAGCAAACGACGCAATTTCGATTTTACTTGAATTCTTACCAGTAATTTTGGTTTAAAAACGAAACTACTGAACCGATTTTGATGAAATTATCTATGGCGCCAATCTAAAAGTATGTATATCCTTTCAAATAAACAAAGAATTTTGTAAATCGGCTTATAAATAACGGAGTTCTGAGGTAACAAACATAAAATCCTCCTATGGTAGGAACGAATTACAGACGAAATTCATACTTAATCAGAGCGAGTCATACGTATAATGCGGTCTACCGGGACGTCGACATCGATGTTTTCAATACCAGTATTTCAAAATTAAAAAAGACTGTTTGTAATTTCTTTTTTGATCACGTAACCTAATTAATAACAATTTACGCTGTTTGAAACGCATTTGTACTTATAACAGTGTATTCACTCAAAACGCTGTCTACCTTCTCAAATGTTTTTTTTGTTTATATTCTCTCTTCTATCTGTGAAAACTTGTAATTGGCCTTATTTTTGTTATTCTCAATTGTGCAAAAGTTTTTAGCTGTAAGTTTTCCAAAAACTGTAAAATAAAATAAAATAAAATAAAATAAATAAAAACTAATTGATAACAATAAACTTAAATCAATACTAATATTAAAAATTCGAAAATAACTCTGTCTGTCTGTCTCTCTGTCTGTCTGTATGTTACCTTTGCACGCCTAAACAACTGAATGGATTTCAATAGGCAGAGAGATAGATTGCATTCCGGGGAAGGACATAGGATAGTTTTTTGACATAACTCGCGTGCGAAGCCGCGGGCGGAAGCTAGTAATCTATATATCTTCTTTAAAGAACCTGTTACAGTATACATTAGGTATTTACATACCTACTTTTTCTAAACGTAGCAGGTAGGTTTAGCGAATATAAATGGAAATATAATTTGATTTCGTAAGTAAAGCCCGTTAAATTTTAATAATATACTCGTAACACAATATCCTTAAATAATTTCAAAAAGAACGTTCATTCGGTGAAACAAATTAAATTCCAGGAGAGAAAAAGTCGACTATCGCCATCGACCCCAAAATATTGTCAGCATTTAGATAGGAAAACGTAAAAACCCGAACGATATTCATTTATTAATTACTAGCTGCGTCCCGCGGTTTCACCGGCATAAGTTTCGATCCCGTGGGAATATCGAGATAAAAAGTAGCCCATATATTAATCCTATGTGTCAGCTACCTCCATACAAAATTTTATCAAAATTGGTCCAGCCGTTTGAGCGTGAAGAAGCAACAAACATATAAACACACACACACACACTCACAAACTTTCGCCTTTATAATATTAGTGTGATATTCTTGTATTGCGAAAATTGCAAATAATTAAAAAGAGTACCTCTAGCGTAGCATCTAAGCGGCGGCTACGCTGCTTCTATGCGTGCCTACGCAGCTACAAGGTGCCTCTACGCTGCTTCTACGAGCCTCTACGACCATTCAACACGGGTACTACACGCACCTACGCTGCCGCTACGGGCCTCTACGCGGCTTCAACGCGGGGTCGTCGTTTGCGGCTTTTACGCAACGTCTCAACTGTGCCATGTGCAAACTTATAACTTTACCGTATTAAATAAACTTATATTGTAGCTACAAGTTAAAAACTTGCAAGAAAATTATAATACAGTTCAACTCGCCCAACTTGTTATAGTAAAAAAATATGAGTTATTATTGATATCATTTAAACGAAATATTATTTCAAAGAGCAGAATCTTAGTATAATAAAGAATTAAATCACTTTAAAGGCAATAACATAATTTAAAAAATAATATTGGGAAATTAATAAGGTATTGTGTTGTGTGCTGTCCTGTTTAAAAACGTTAGTTCTACGCAGTTTAGGCTGGTTGCTACTCCATGATCATTATAGATCTATTTTTCAACTAGTTTTATAACAGTTATTAGATTCATCACCATTTATAACGACCATCTTTTTTGCTTTCTACCTTCATTAGTGGACCCATTGCATTTTATAATTGTTATGATGCTACGTAATAATTAGGGAACTAGTGCGGTGCATCGCCTCACCGCACCGCAGTTTGTGCCGGTAATATTGTAAAAGTTCCAGTAAAACCATTTTTACTTCAAAATGTAAGAATAGATTTAGCGTTCTTCAGAAAATGAATGTAAATTTTATGTGCGAATATGCGGTTGTCGTTCTTTGCTATCCGTTTTTTTTTTCTAATTTTTCCTCGTCTGTCAACGTCAATCCGTGTTTCAGCATACCTAATATATTTTATTAGTCGGTAAGATGACCACAACAAGACGTGTTCTATAATTCGTCTTTAACTTTTTATCTGTGTAAACCTAACAATAATTCTTCATGGTGCATTATGCACAAGCATGAAAGAGCGCATTGTTTTTCACAAAATCGTTATAATGCGTTAAAGAAACAAAGCGAGGAGTTATTAAAAAACGTTTAAAACGCGACACGATTTAGTTTCCTGTAGCTGTAAAGTTGCGCAGGCTCTTGAAACGATGATATTATGCCTGCTCACACTTACAATTGCTTCATGACAGTAATCGATCGAACACAATCGCCATTCTAATGTTTCTGACTCAGTTTATATATTTTTAATTGCGTTTGTTACTTAGAAAACTAGGTTCATCAAGAAAACCAATTCAAAGAAAAAATCATAAAAGGATAAATACTAACACACAACATATGTATATTTATATTAAATATATATTATATTTTTGTGTATATTTAACTCTGTCCCAAATGGCTGCTAATTCGATTTTAAAACCTAGCATGTTCTTTTTTATTTATTTTATTAAATCGTACGTATACTTATTTTCTTCGCAATTGTCATACGCATGTTTAATGCTCGTTGACTTCCAGAAAAACAATTTGACCTGTTTAGCCGTACCTAATCAAATAAAACCCAAAAAAATTGGTCCGGGAAACGTTTTCAGTTGTACCAATTATTCTATGCTTCCGTTTTCATTAAACGTGCACACCTGCGGTAGTAAATGAACAAAATTGTGAAGAAAAACGCTGGTATGGTAAATATCCACGTGCAAGGGACAAACACTAACAAACACTTGCATTGGGTCCACACTTGATATTTTCGTACAAAGCCCTCAAAATAATTCCACGTGTGTCTCAGAAACAGACGAGACATATTTTGTGCTCCTCCAATCATTCGTAGACATAGGGTACAGTATCAAAATATGGGATGAATAAAACATTTAATAAATATGCAATCCATCTCATCTGTATGAGCCGCCATTACCTAAGCACTCAGTGTTCGCGTACAGCTAAGTAATTGGCTAACTAGATATACAAGCGATTACTATAACGAGAGACGTGACAATTTGGTGCAGATGTTGTCAATGAAATGGCTCTTATTGTCTGATCAGCATCCTTGAGATCTTACAGCCATTTTGGCTGTACTTACCATGAACTTGCAGTCTATCTAGAATTTAGGTCATTTCATGAATTAGTATCAATGTTTTAAATGTAAATCTGCTGTAAGTACCTTCTTATAATAGTTACAAAATTATAGAACCTTTGGCTTCCCTAAAATTCCTAGTTTTCACAGTTCCTTAGTAGGTATTCTCTGAAAATGCAAATAAAATTTCAAAACTATTTTACATAACCAAGCCATATTCTACAAAATGCTAACAAAAAATATTAACACAATATTTTACTTTATGTTATAATGTAACAGTCAATGACAATTATTTGTTCAGCAATTATTGTGCCGTACATAATCAATACTGTTTGACTTTAATTTTATCGAATTCACTAGTCCATAAATTCGGGGCAAAAAATATTTCCACATGACTAAACAACAACAAACAACGGGTAACAATAAGATTGTATTTACCATGTCCGCCAACTATACGCTAACAGCTAGATCAGTCAGGCAAAATAAGTGATAATTAAGTCTACCAACACTATCATTACAATTTAATAGAGTTTGCAGGATATTATAACAAAAGAAATTAAACCGATCTATGAAATAGGTTGTTCTCAAAATGTGTGAGGCTTTGGCACCAGATTTTTCCTGTTCACGTATTTAATCTTCTTCTTTTCGTGTCGATGGTACTCTTCCTCGTTGTTTTTTTTTTTTAAATGAAAACTTCTTTAGGCACGTTGGGCATTTTTTGAGATGATAAAACCATTGAACTCGCGACACTGTTACCGTAAGCGACACCGGGCTTGTTTTGTTTATAAGACGATTTAAAAAATACCCGTTTCGGATGTGTTCGGCTGTCCTCGGGATGTACTCGGTTTTAATGTATATCCGATATGTCAGTGAGTGATGGCAAAGTATTCTGTTTGTGTTTTGTTTTAACTTCTGTCGGCACTCCCGGAGTGCCGCTGTTTGTTTTTTTTTTTGCTTTGTTAATAGCGGCATCTGTGGCATTCTGTAGGTCATCTGAGGTACAGGTGAACGGGCACTTAAGACACTCCGGCAAGTGGGGCATGGTAGATAATACGTATAATATGTAAAGTCGATAGGGAATTGATAGTTTTGACATTGTAGCGAGACAAAAATTACAAATCAATATCACAAGCTGAAATAATATTTTATTATATTATGAAATAGTGAAAACATTTCAAGTTTAACGAAAAGATGTAAAATATAGACTGTAAAAGTATAAAGTAACAATTCAACTCATACACATACTATAATCAAGAACAACTTTACTGACACACTGACTTAAAAAACGACTAGAAAAAACTGCAGGATGTATTCTGTACATACATGATATACGTGTATGATTTGTGAATGGTACATCTACATAGGTTCTATAGGTAATGCAGCTTGATAGCGTGTAGCTAATGTTAGGTTATTAGAGTTCAGAGTAGCCATTATTGAACAATGATGAGACTGGAGGCGTATTCGTCCCTCAGCCAATTGTCACTAAATACGTGTTACTGTAAAGATTCTTTTCCTTGCGTTGAGAGCTGGGCTACAAACATAATTAATGACTAGTAGCTCTAAAAACATGCGTGATGAATTAAGAATAAATTGTTATTGTTAACTGTTTCTCTTGATTAACATTGCCGGTAGGCGTTTTTGTTCCTCCATCCGAAGCTTGCCGGACTCTGACGACCTCGTCCGTGTCGCTCCATTACGGAACTGAAGGTTAATCGCACACCGAACAGTTAATATTTTCTATCAACTGTTAACTCAATAAGGAAATAATTATACAATCTTAGGTTGTCGTGCTAAATTACGACAAAGTCCTGAACCTCGCACTTGCAATTCACTTGCGCATGATTTGAATTGCCGCATGCGCCTCGGGGTCATAAAGTAGTAAGGACATTTCCAGTATGCTGTATCATTGCCCCAGTTATTTTAAAAGCTTACCTACCTGTGTACATGGAATAAGAGCTTAGGAAATGTAAGAAAGTGCCTTCCAGAATTTTATCGTATAAAACAGTTTTCAAAAAGTCTGCCTGTTATTGAATCGAATTATAAATAAACCTTAAAAAGTGCTTAATTTATTAAAAATGGTTTATGTAACTAAACAATTTTAATAAGAACATGTTTTATAATAATAAACTTCATATTTTTGTACGCACATCCTGTATAACGGTTAATAGTTTGAACTTAGGTATAGTTCATTACCGGTGCGAGGTTAGGGGTTTTACAACACTATTATCTACATAGTTATCCATTCTAATATTATAAATTCGAAAGTAACTCTGTCTATCTGTCTGTTTGTTACCTTTTCACGCCTAAACCACTGAACAGATGTCGATAAAATTTGGAAGAGAGATAGATTGCATCCCGGGGAAGGACATAGGATAATTTTTATCGACATACCTCGCGGGCGAAGCCGCGGGCGGAAGCTAGTATGATATAAGTCTCCGTGACACTGCAAAAGATAGCAAGCGTTCACAGTCACACACAGCCATTCAGAAAAGTATTTGGTTTACATCACGAGCGGCTCAAAAGGTCCGACCACTTCCCTAACCGCACAGGGTTATACCCAATTAGTCATTAAAAGTGAGTATTGAAAACAACAAGTGAAGTTAACATTTAACGCGACATCCTGCCGAAAATGTCACAGGTGTTTTTAATAAGAAAACATGTGCCTACATGGAGAGAGCACACTGCGTCAGTGAAGGCGACAATCCGAGGGCAATTGTAAAAGTGGGTAAATAAATCTGTGGGAGATAAGTATCGCCGAGGTCGGAGGCGACTGCACGCATCGTGACGTACACACTCATAATTAACCAATCAGAGATTTTGTGTAATATTTACACAAAAATCGCCGAAAAAACAGTTGCCAATACAATATATTCGTAAACACGTCCGACTCCAACCAACACCGCGTTAGCAGGAAACAGTAATTTATCTTAATAAACTTACTCTACCGAAAAGATTAGGTACATGTGGTATCGGGCTATCGGTTACTGTAACCTACATGAGATAGTTAAACTTCGGTAGTCAGTACAACGTTTTTATTTATTTAAACCGAAATATTTTAATTCAGCATGCACAGCTTGCGATCGTAACTCGTGCTAAAACGTGTTTTGCTGTTCAATTAGTTAAAACTGAAAAGTGTGGAATTAAAATAGCTTCTATATTAACAATATAATAAGTATATTTAACCCATGACATTGTACACACGCTTTACGTAAACAGAGGGAGCAAGAAGCGATGTTCTACGTGTTAGTTACCGACTTAGATAGCACTAAACTGTATGATATGATAGGTCAGTGGATTTTAAGATTCGATACAAAATTGTGTAGAATCAAGTACACGACAAAGGTTCAAAGATCGCACGGACCTCACATAGAAAATATATATTATGTAAGTTAATAATTATCTAAAAAAATGTGTTGAGTACAATCTGCAAAAATGTTTTTTTTTCGTTTTATGTATGTAGGTACGTTATTAATAGGAATTCAGCCATCGCAACAATTCAATTTAATGAATGAATCAGGTGTTTAGATTGGTTAAATTACGACTAAGCACAACGGAAGATTAATTATAATTTTAATACGTAGGCAGAGCTCAAACCTTCCACGAAAAACGCTCTTATAGCTGTGAAAACAGTAACAGAATTTATGATGACGCGCTTAGTGCGGTCATTATTCCTATGATATAAATAATATCAACTTTTATAGAATATAATACATAGGTGTTTATATTTTAAAATGCAGTAATTTAACAGATGTATACAAGGATATGCAGGACAACGGCAGCGCTATCATTAGCATGCTTGCATGGACCCCATTTCCCCAATGCAGATAGATGTCATCCGTGCACTGAACCTGCAATTGACTGACATGCGGATGACGACAAAGAACATAGAGAATATAGATAGAGCACTATACGAGGGCGACACTGACTGTTTTTAGAACTGGCCACTTGTAAACGATATAATAAAAAAATAAGTTCAAATTTTGAAAATGGAACTCTTTGCCAATATTATTGTGTATGTATTTTATTCATTTGTCATTTGTTTACGATTTGGCGGCAAATTGAAAATTGTCTGTGTCACGTCAGCATGAATTTAACGCGAGAAAATTTTCGTACAATGATTTTTTATGACTTTCAATGTCATTTAAGTCAACGAGAAAGTTATGATTATGATAGACTTCGATTGGCCTTTCACGATGAAGCCCCATCTCGTGCCTCTGTTTACAACGGGTTTAATGAGTTTAAAAGTGGTCGCACTAATCTCACCGATGATCTGCGTGAGGGACGGCCTTCTAAGGCGACGACTGAAGATAACATCAGTGTTGTGCGGCGTATGATAGAGACTGACAAAAGAGTGACTTATCAGCAGGTGCACAAAATCTTCCATGAATATTTTAGCGGTCAGGAAGCTTTGTGCCCGGTGGATACCTTATAATTTGACAGAGGCCCAAAAACTCCATCGTGTTGATTGGTGTCGTGAAATGATTCAAAGATTTAACGGAGGTGACTCAAATGCGTTCGACATACTTACGGGTGACGAAAGCTGGATTTATTGTTATGATCCTGAAACTAAGAGATAGTCTGCTGTCTGGGTGTTTCCTTCCGAGGACTTGCCAACTAAAGTGAAGAGAGGTCGAAGCGTGGGAAAAAAGGTGGTGGCCTCGTTCTTGGGAAGGACAGGTCATTACGCAACAATTGTTTTAGAGGATCGAAAAACAGTTACTGCAGAGGGGTACACTAACAATTGTTTGCCACTTGTCTTGGAAAAAGTTCGGGAGAAACAACCTCGCATTAGGATTTTCCTTCACCACGACAACGCCTCGTCGCACACCGCAAAGCAAACAATCGACACTAGGCGACGTCAGTTGTGGAATTACTGGGTCACCCGCCCTATAGCCCCGACCTTGCACCTTGCGATTTTTATTTATTTCCGAAAATAAAAGAAAAACTTCGAGGAAAACGTTTTCTCGACGCCGAGGAAGCAGTGGCTGCGTTTCACAATGCCGTCGAAGAGAGCCCTAAGGACGAGTGGGCAAAGTGCTTTTCTCAGTGGTTCCATCGGATGCAGTAATGTATCCAATGTGGACACTATTCTGAAAAGATAACTAACTAGCTACCTGGATAACTTGCTGGTTTGTTCAGTTTTTAGGGTTCCGTAGTCAACTAGGAACCCTTATAGTTTCGCCATGTCTGTCTGTCCGTCCCGCTTAATCTCTGTGGCCGTTAGCACTAGAGAGCTGAAATTTGGTACCAATATGTATATCGATCACGCCGACAAAGTGGTAAAATAAAAATTGGAAAAAAATGTTTTATTAGGGTAGCCCCCCTATATGTAAAGTGGGAGGTGATTTTGTTTTTTTCTTTAAACCCTAACGTATGATATATTGTTGGAAAGGTATTTAAAAACGAATAGGGGTTTACTAAAATAATTTTTGATAATGTCAATAATTTCGGAAATAATCGCTCCAAAAGTAAAAAACAATGTCCCCCCCCCCTCTAACTTTTGAACCATAAGTTTAGAAAATATGAAAAAAATCTGAAAAGTAGAACTTTATAAGGACTTTCTAGAAAAATTATTTTGAACTTGATGGAAACAACAGTTTTTGTACAAAAAAGACAAAAAGTTGTACAAAATAATTTCTGAACTAAGTTTGTAGTATAATCGTATATGCAAGCATTTTTTTAACTTCGTTTACATATCTTATTGTGACGGACGGGAAACTACGGAACCCTACACTGAGCGTGGCCCGACACGCTCTTGGCCGGTTTTTTATTTTCTAAGAAGTTTCAGTGTATTTATAGTAGGAGGGGTCACGCTCGTACTATAAATACACTACATCGATGCGGTTGTATAGGTGAATATTGGTATTGGCGATTGTTATTGACACACGCGCATCCGGTACCCGAGTGGGCTCAATTGGTAAAATGGCCGGTACTTTATATATTTTCATGAACACTACCATCAATGTGGGCTAAATTATCTATGGATATTTATACTGGACAGCCTTCACGATTGATTTGTGTTCCTTCAACTGTAAAAAAAACAGGTGGAATCGGTGGATGCCTTTATATTATTCTTTATACTAGTTTTTAAGTATTTTTTTTTTGTTTCGATATAATCTTAACCGACCTCAACCAAATAATTTAAGAGAATATAGCAATAACAACAGAACATTTAAAACTGGGAATTTTCGAAAAGGTTTTACGAATTTGAAGACTGACTGTTTTTAGCTTTTATTGATAACCATGAGTATCAAACTAATATTATAAAGGCGAAAGTTTGTGAGTGTGTGTGTGTGTTTATATGTATGTTACTTCTTCACGCTCAAACGGCTGGACCAATTTTGAAAAAAATTTGTTTGGAGGTAGCTGACACCCTGGATAGGCTACTTTCTATATAGGCTACTTTCTATCCCGATATTCCTACGGGATCGACATAATTTACCCGGGTAAAACCGCGGGGCGCAACTAGTTTACCATAAAGCTACAAATTGGCATAACACTCGGAAATAAGTAGGTACTTAGCCAAAACATATCGTTAGATGATTGAAGGTCCCTAATAACCAAAAAAAAATTAGCACACCAGTATTGCGAACGAGGTTTGTGAACATTATAATTCAAGCTTTCTCAAAACCTCGTGTCAGACTCAGGAAGTTCGTGATTACGATCCCAAAATGGATCGGAACCAGCGTGGGACGAATGTCAGTCGTCGCTTAACAATATTTTCCAAGAATATCGGTTCTTCATCTACCATGCAAATATTCCCTTGGTTATAAACACTTCACTCTGCAGTGGACAAGGGTCTGTCTTTATTATCACTTTTGAACAAACATTTTTGCAATCCAACCATGAAAACAAACTTTTATCAAACATGTCTCGGTAGTCATAAATAAGACAGGGATTCATCATTATAAAAATATTTCTGTTAGCGTTTCTGAGTAGACCGACGCGCGGCGGCCGGCGTCTTCTTGATAAGATAACGCTAATGTGATTAGTTAAACAAACTGTCAGCCTCACCAGTCACCCGTGTGTCGGTCGACACTCGAGAGTCACTCATCTCTCACGTTGACGTTGTGACATCTATGCAAATAAAGTTCACGAAAATTGTTTTTGTTGTTGTCTCTATATATCCTTTGTAATCTATACTTGACAAGCTTTCACTGGAAAACCAGAAAACACAGTTTTATCACAAACTTAAGCATTTGTAAATATTGCGATGTCTAGTAAGCAATCGTAACAGTCCACGCCCATTTGGCAGTAAACTAAACGACGCCGGATGACGCGACAATGACGCTAGTTCATGTTTCCTCACACACGTGTTTATCATTACCAATTTGTGGCCCGTTTTCGAGATATTTTCTATCATCGAAACTTATTTAAAAACTCTTTGCGTACCTACCTAGATTTTTACATTACCTATTAATTAGTCACACACGCACTGAATTTAAATTTAAGTATAGGTTATAGTAAAATGTTTTCAACTTCAAGTCAATGACGAGTTCATTGCATAACTTCTTCTTCTGCGTCTCGCTGGCACCACTGTACTTTAAATCTTGTTTTCCCAAAACCTTTTCACTTCCACGGCGTTGTCGGTGGCAGAGCAGAGGTCACTTTGACTGCATGTTTTGGGAACCAGAGGGCAGGATAGGAGGTGGAGTGATTTGTGACATATATCCACAATCACACCCTACTGCCGTTCCGTCAAGGTAGCCCCACTTTACCAGGTTGTCCTACGGTTGCATAACAATAAAACAAATCAATATAAAAATTAATCAATCGCAATATCTTAATCTAATACCATTTAGTTAATGATGATGACAGGCATTGAAAGCTAGTCCAAACTTGGGAATTCCTTTGCGGATGACTCTAGAATTTTAATAAGTAGATTGTATTATACAATCGTATCTACTTTCCTTTCCTTTTGTTTAGTTTATGCAATGCCATATTTTAAGTTGTTAGTTTTAGGCAAGTAGAGGTACATAAGATATATTATATACACATAATATAAGACAAGACATAACATGTAGATAAACAACACAGAGGTAGATACATAATAACAATACATATTTGTTTTAATTGTATGAAGTTTGCTTAATTAACATAATAAATTGTAGACGAATATAGGTATCACTTCAGGTGTAAAAGTAACGATTCTAAATATTTACACTTTATACTACATATTACTATAACAATTATATACACACACACATGGACAATATTTGTAAAATTTTGTATTAAACTTAATGGTATTAAAGCTGAGGTACCTAAAACCACTACCCGCTTTCTTCCTGTGAAGTCATGAAACTACAATTAGGTATCTATAGATTAAAAGTGCCGGCAAGATCCAAGTTAAGATTTCAGACAAAAGTTGCCAGCTCTTTAAGAAACTGCTTTTTCTCTAGGATAGTATGATCTGATGACAGAAAATAAATCATGAAAATGTCATCTTTCGAAGAATATTATGCAAAAATAAAACATGAATCTTCTATTTATAGCCAGTATCATTTATGTGTTTATAAGATCAGCTGGTATACTGACCAGCTGTTCGTAGTTCTGCGCCACTAACAATCGACCTAATGTTTATGATTGTGTGTCAATGAACGGCAACAAAAAACAACAGTTAGTTGATTCAGTAGTGTGCGCTTAGGTAGGAGAAATTTTAATCGTTGGTCTGGGAATTCTGGGGCCTAAAAAGGCCACTTTAGCAGAATCATAAAAGGATAACATTATGAATCATAATGGACAGTTAACTGTTAAGTTACTCGTATCAAATTCCATTGGTCAAGGATTTTTCAATTATTTTTTTTTGTCTGTGCTAAAATACCAATCACTCCAATCCAAATCCAATCCCAATCTCTTTGATTATACCTACGTAGTGCAAGCAGGGATTGAAAAGGTTCCTAAAATACCGGTAAAGTACCGGTATTTAGTGGTTCCGGTTGCTAGAACCCGAACCGGAACCGGAACCTAAATTAGAACCTTTATTTTACCGGTTCTTTAGCGGTACGAGTACGAGACCGAACGAGTTCATACGATGCCGTTCAGCGCAGGACAATAGCGGCAAGATAGGAGATTTTGTAAGAGGAGAGAGGGGTACATTGCATTTGTAGATCATTCGCATCATTCGTTGCATGAACAACGCGTGCGCCCTATATTTGTTTCATTGTTTGATTTAAATATTATACATTCGTGTACTTGTCTGTTGTACAATGATCTCTAAGAGGTTGTTGGTGTTTTTCCATTAACCCTGTATATTCAATAAATAAAGGAGATGATAATATCTAAGTGAATACAATACGATTAAACTTACCTTTGTCCATTTTATATTAATTTATTAACAGTAACTGTAGATTATATAAACAACTAATAATAATTACTGTCAATATTTGCTGACACTGTACAGTACAGACTTCTACTCACCAATAATTCGAAGGCTAACTGAAAGAAAAGATACGCTAGCCACGCGTCAAACATTATCCCTTCTTTCTTAGAGAACCTATAAATCGGATGATACGGAACCGGTATATTGGAACCTTTATTTGGAACCGGTACTATGGAACCAGAACCAAACCGGAACCTGAACCGGAACCGTACCGAAAAGAAGAACCTTTTTAAGAACCGAAATGAAGAACCGGAACCCAAATTCGTACCGGTTTTCAATCCCTGAGTGCAAGAAAAACACGGACTGTCTTCGCTTTATTATATCTCATAATGTTATCCTGTTATGATTCTGCCAAAGTGGCCTTTTTAGGCCCCCTGTTTTATTTTATCTAATTGCTGTACACTTCAATCTTCAGTGTAATCTTTACTTCAATATGGCCACTAAAATTTTGTGAGACCGTAGTTTTAATGATTGCTATAAAAGCTGCTCTTAGCATTAGGTCTTTAATTTTAGTATATAAAAATTCACATACAGTCGCCAAAATCATCGAGAGTTGGAACCCATGGTGAAGACGAGCGATAACAGCTTTTTCAACAACATAATGGGAACCCCTAAACTACAAGTTTACAGTTAACGACATAATAGAGTCAATGCTGACGATGCTAATGCAAACTGTGTCTCGGAGCACCAAACTTAAAGGAAAACGATAGTTTAGTAAAAATACGACGAGAAACGTTCAACACTTGTCAGATTGGAAAACCCATATTGCAAACGCAAACGATAATACAGTAGGGTGAATATCCCAGCAGCAAATTTTACGCGTCCACGTTGAGAATCGAGGTGTTAAATGATAGGATGTTTCTTATTTTTTTTTATAGTAAGCTACGTAACTTGTTTCAATTAGGGCCACATTTTTTTTTATAACTGTGTATTTAAATAAATAGGGAAAAAATAAATCGCCTTAAAATTCAAGTTAGGTGGCTTGTCCCAGCTCCATTTTTTGATATAATTGCATTCACCAAAGCAACAATTTGCTGTACAATAAAAAATAAATAAATTCGTTAGTATATGCTTAAGACACATTATCTAAAAACAATTAAACCATATTAGAAAATCTAATTTTAAAGCACAGGGTAGTCGATCAAAGTTTGTCCAAGTAAAAATCAAAATTTTGGTGGCACTTTTTCAACATACTATAAAATGAAGCTTCGTGTTCGTGCGTGTGCGATCAATCACATTTTATTATTTCACATCTCTCAGTTGTGCACTTGCGCGTAACAGGTGTGTGATTAGTGCTATGATTTTCCGCCAAAAACGTAAGTATCATCTTGGGTGGCACGGGGGACAAAAATTGTTCAATTTTTGGTGGATCGATTTGCTGTTAATTTTAAAGTGTTTTAATAGTAAGCTACACATTATAGATAGTGATTTGGGTTACGCATAAATCAGTGATATTTTATTTAATTGTAAGTAAAAACCCCTATTTTTAGAGATTTTTTTTATATCTGGTTTCAATTTTGGTGGCTCAATTTTGGTGGTTTTGGTGGCGTTTTCACGCCACCGGTCCTTATTTTTCACGTAAACTGAAGAAAAAATTTCGCGACCAAAATTGAAAAAATATTCAGTTTGTTGATATTGACCCTTAACATTGTGTAAGACATCTGAAATCATTAAATGTTCAATACAAATATTGTTTGTTATTTTTGTATTAAGATACAAATTTCGCCACCAAAATTGAAAAAATATTCAGTTTGTTGATATTGACCCAGTAGATACCTACTTATATCACAACCGGCGTGAAAGGAGGTTTCTATTCATATATTAACTTTGTTTTTTTTTTAGGTCCTTCAACTTGGACAGAGAAATTCCCAGAAGCGCGTGGCGCCCGACAGAGCCCCGTGGACATTGACACGTCGAAGAGTAGCAGTGGAGGTTGCGCGCCGCCTCTCAAGTTCCGCTACTCTGTCAACCATCCCCGCTCCATCGTCAACCCTGGCTACTGTTGGCGGGTGGAGGAAAACGGATATGACTCTGGTATGTTTAACAACACTACTGATAGATCTTAGTGCTTGGAAGACCAAGTATTAATAAGAATTAATACACTATAATTCGCGAAAACCAACACAGGTCTTAAAACCTTTATCCTAAGTTCTTTAAATATACAAACGTAGAGTTGTTAAGAATCAAGAGTAAGTGTTTGGAATGTTAAATATAAAACTTGCAAAATTGTAGGGCCCCACCACCGTCCGTCCGTCTCGTCCGTTGTTGACGGCCCACCGTCTTTATCATGTGATCTAACACCTCCAGCTTGTGTTTGTGATGATGTCTTATTCATTGGAGGTCTTACAAACAAATAAATAAACAAATTCTAATGTCCGTGTATATTAATTTGTTACTAATGCTTTGTTTATTTTGTTATAACGTTAAACAATTGGTTGCATTATTATGATGAGTACCTAGTGACGTGTACCTATCCTATCAAAGTACTAATAACACCATACCACAAATGCCAATTTGTCTCTCGAGTGGAGTGATTGCATGTGGTAATAGCCACTTGTAACAGATTGTTGTGGAGGACCACAGAGACAATGCAGGCTACCTATTAATGGAAATGTTTACATTCCTACAATAATATTTTTTGATTGACTCAAAAACCTAATATTTTATCCAATAACCTGAACTATCGATTCAGGTAACACTAAATTATATTATTATATCATTTAAGAACAAAACGTCTACTAAAAACAGCTTTGCCCAAGGTTATTACCGCAAACTCATTTTGTATCTACCAATTATTTTTTTATATTTTAATGACACATAATTATTCTCTGTGTCCTATTCCTTGATACGTGGTACCTAGATATACCTATCAACATGAATGATATGTTTGTGATGTTTGCCAGTGTATAAACGACGATAAGAACTGAAACAACTCGGATGATATAAACGTGTAAAAGGAAGTTGCAAGTCCTCGTGCAAAGTGAGGACCAATTTGCATTTCCATCGACACGACGAACGCCGCGACGACGTACCCCTCGCGATGACTCACCGTGACACTCGTTCCTGTCCCACGCAATTTAGTGAACACCTATATTATTAGATTTTTAAAATTGTTAGTAAACAAGAAAACTAAAAACAGTTGTAAAGGAGTCTATAGTAGGTTATTCAAAATATGTAAAATTTTACCAGTTAGCCTTAAACATAAATACCTATTATTGGTTAATAACCATGGCAGTCGAGATAGTGACTCACTAGTTTCTAACAGGTATACTACCAGGTCGATGACAGCAGGTAAATATGATGTACCCAGAGTTAGTACCTAAAGGCGACAGACAGAACCTTAATAAAACGCGTTCCCTATTTATTGAACATTTTGCCGGCTGACATCAGACAAGAAGATAATAAAGTAAAATTCGCACGTAAACTTAAAAAATATTTATTAGATTCTATGTAAGTGTAGGTATTAAGTATATATAGGTTATAGATGTACCTGATATTAAGTTTACTGTAAGAGAGACTCAACGATCTCACAGTTAAACTGCGTAAGCAGTTTTGTGGGGCAATGTACCTAGCGTTAAGAAATTTTAAGTGATTCATTCATTCATATACAATCATGTGCAACAAAAATATCCTGAAAAGTGAGGGTTCCTTTTACTACCACGCCTTAATGTTGGGGATGACGTCGGATTTCTACCCTTTCCCGTATGTGCGTATTTAAAAGATAGGGTTTCCCGAGTCAACTCTAAGGTCAGAGAGCCTATCTCAAAGCAACAAACCCTTCTGATTTTGTGTCTTGGAGGCGACAAGATAATATAAACATAGCATCACTAAAAAAAAAAGTTAAACCATTTACCGACCCTTTTGAATTGTCAAGGAGTCGACTCGGTCAGTTAGTCAGAAAGTTGAAGCCCGTTCCTAAACGAAGATCTCTACGGGCAAGAAACTCCCATCTCGCGAAGTTACAATGTGCTTGTACCAATAGATCATAAATTCTTTGATATCTACATAGATATATGATATTATTAGGTACTCCCAGTGTACCAACAATAATGGCCGTGTAAGTTCCTCTTTTAACAGTTATGTTAACAATAGGCCCATTTACTTACAGAGCTGCGAGGCGGTCCGCTTGGCCATGACGTGTACAAGCTGCAGCAGTGGCACTGCCACTGGGGCGCAGTGAACGGCGAGGGCTCTGAGCACACCGTGGACGGCCGCTCCTTCTCCGGGGAACTGCACCTGGTGCACTGGAACACCACCAAGTATAACAGCTTCCAAGAGGCCGCCGGCCAACCTGATGGACTCGCTGTTCTAGGCGTATTTTTAATGGTGAGAATGCTTTGACATCCCTTTTCCGCCTTCTCCTTTTCGGACTTCGAAGCTGTATAATTTTATATGTGATTTTTCATAGAGCGGTTGCCGTCTACACCCCAAAATTAGACACCTGTTAGATGTAGATTTTATACAAAGTTATCAATTTATCAAAACATTAGACAACATTCAAAAAAGCTCTCGTGGGTACAGACGCCAGCACATCAAGCTACTACAATCTATTAAATTTATTTAATAGACTTTCAACTTTATCGCTAAAGCATAAGGTTCAAAGTTGATTGAGAAAATTTTACAGTTTCGGATAGCTTGATGTGCTGGCGTCTGTACCTACTCTAGCTCTAGATGACTGCAACAGCGTACCTATATGAATCAATTTGCGTGGTCTACCGACTTATTGGGTCCCATACCATATAAGTACCTACACTATTTTATCTTAATGAGTCAGTCAAACGGTTTACCTAAACACTCTTTTTTATATAATCAGCATAGATTTACATACCTACCTACATTTTAATTGTATTACCTACGCAATAATGTGTAAGGGTCATTATGAAAACTGTAATTAGTTAAGTACTTATTAGTGAAGATAATCGATGTCTGCAGTGTTTGCTTCCAACTTTATTTGACCCACTGCCGCGGGGTCTCGATCTGAAGAAAGTGATTGTTACTACGATTGCAATGGATCTAATTTCATTTCTTATATGAGTTGTGAATTGTTAAGAGGGTTGATCCGTTAGAGCCACGCTGGAGTCAAAATTGATGATTTCCGACGGACAATAAAACCATAATCTGTTTAATTTATAGATAAGATATTGACGTCATATTAATGGGAATTTCATAATCTAGTGTATGGCTGAAAAACATTTTCATTTATTCGTACAGTTTTCTCATTAGAACAGTTTTTATGCAAGCCTTTTTTTAAACTAGCGATCGACGGTCTACGCAAATGTAAGGTATTAGTAAAACCATATACGACAAACTTATAACAACGTTGCTTTATAAATAATAATAGCATTTATTAGTGCATGGCTGAAAAAAAAAAACGATTACTGTAAGTTTTCATTCAAGAAAAGTATATTCAAAAGTGTCAATTTTAGCCACTTTTCGATATTTTAAACGCGTTAGTTTAGGATGAAATCTGAAATATTTATATGTTATTTTAGGCCTAGTAAACGAAGACATTTACGTTCTAAAACATGGTACAAATATTTTTTTAATAACTTATTTTTTTATTTTACTATGAATTATTTAGTGCAGCTATATAATCGGCGCGGAATCACGCCAGCGCTCAGTGCCGGCCGAGGCCTTTCAGAGGTAGGACGTGTGTCGCTCCCGTAGCCGCGAGTCGCGTAAAATATTATCGTACTTTCGCGAGTTTTTAGCGCGACTAGGACATGTTGATACGTTTTATTATAATATATTTTTATTATATTACAAAACTTTGGTGAGTACATATTTTAATGTAATGGTGTTCTATTAACTTAGGAAAGATTAAATTAGACTTCTTTATGTATGTTTTCATTTTACTTTTTTTTTCAGATATGGCTAACAAAAGGCGCTATATGGGAACAAAAAAAAACGAAAATTTGGCCAAGGCTAATGAAGCTAAAAGGTATGTTACCGAGGTTCTCTACTTATAAAAAATATATTTTTATTAGGTGTAATAAGAAACAATATACTTACTACTTTTTGAAGTAATTTTTTTTTATTACTTTGTGTTTGGATATTTTTATGAAACACAGTAGTAATAAGATAAAGTTAATGTCCAATTCGTTGTTATAGGCAGAAAAGAGAAGTTCAAATACTTCAAAACCAGGACTTAAATAAAAATGCTGTTGTAAGTTTTATTTTTTTACTTTATATTTTACTAGCTGCGGCAGACACGTGTTTCCTTGGTTTTGATTGAGCAGTTGTTAAACCAAAACTAAATAAGACCTTTCTTCATTATTTCTTTATCGCAAGCCGACAATCGATCGCCTGTCATGGTGCTTACTTTTTGTGTCACTATATTATACCCTACATATTATTTTCAGAATCAAGAAAATGAAAAAGACAGTGAAAAAACACTGGAAATTCTGGAAAACTTGCAGGCATTAGAAACGGCTCCAATTCAAGATCCTGACGCAGGGAATCTTGTAAGAATTACTTGGTCATTTGTATACATATTTTAGCACAAAAAAAACATTGTTAGTTATGTGCTATCTTAAGCCGACAATCGATCGCCTGTCATGGTGCATACGGTTTGTGTCACTATATGTATATTATACTCTACATATTATTTTCAGACTCAAGAAAATGAAAAAGACAGTGATAAAACACTGGAAATTCAGGAAAACTTGCAGGCATTAGAAACGGCTTCAATTCAAGATCCTGACGCAGGGAATCTTGTAAGAATGAATTGGTCTTTATAAACATATTTTAGGACAAATAAAACAAGAACCTTCAAGAACAAGTGCGTATTTACAGTATACTTTCATAAGTTCAGATACATGTTGTACATTGTTTCTGATAATATTAAACTTAAAAATATATTTCCAAATTTTATGTTATAGGTAAATAGTAGACAAGAAGTTGAAAAAGGGATACTGTACTTCAGACAGAGAGTGCACTTTGGCTAGAGCTACGACGTTGTTTATTGACAGCCTCTTCATTCTGTAAAGTGTGCAAACGGCGATCGACTATTAGCCCAGCCCCTTTGGTTAAACAATTTCTTTACTCATATTCCTTGGACCATATCCCTAGTATTCAACATGGGAAAGTAAACGAAAAAGTGGCCATAGAACAGTTGCAGGTACAAGTTTAGATTTTTCTAACAAACAATTTATTTTTATATTCTTAAATTCTATTAAAAAGAAGTAATTAGAGTATTGAGTTTCAAATTATTATGATTACAGGTGCTTCGCCGGATGGACTAATCGACGATGATGGCATCACCGAAATTAAATGTCCTAGTTCGGCATTTGGATTAGAGGCAGATTTTGCTATTAGCCAAAAAAAAATTGAATTCTGGAAAATAGATGGATCTGTGAATCGACGCCATGACTGGTTTTATCAGATACAGGGGCAGCTGCATATAACTAACAGAAATTACTGTCTGTTTGCTGTGTGGACAGGCAAAGATTTTAAATTGAAGACTGAAAACATAATCAGGGACGATAAATTTTGGAGCGAAAATATGGAACATCGGCTAGTCAGCTTTTACAATAAATGCCTGATACCCGAAATTGTTGATCCCCGAAAAGCTAGGTCCATGAAACTTAGAGACAACAAATATTAAGATTTTATTTTACACGAAATTGTTTTTATTTACTTTAACCTAACTAATAATAATTTAATTGCTCATTTATTACAATAAACAAAAAACTGAATCCCCGCTTACGGAAAACGAAAACATTCCCTACTAACTAAAAACTGGCTAAGTATCAAGATGATTCTAAGCGGTGTATGATACGCGCTCCAACACAGACGGCTGTGTGTGCGTTTAACTGTATAGCTGTGTGAGTAAATTTACCTAAACACGAGGCGCGCCGCTCTGGAGTAACGCTCTTAATAGTCCCAAAAGTAACATAGAGACTGTAAGATGTTTTTATTAAATTTAACTAGGAATAAAACACTTCTTGAAGGCTTTAGATTATTATTGATCGTAAACGTGTCTAATGTGTCTAAAATGTTCGATAATGCAGATCCACGATATAAGAGTTCAATATTGGCAGATTAAAAAACATAAAGTGAATTGATTTCATACACGGTTACCTTTTTATAAGTGGGAGGTGAGTGCAATAACAAGCCGCTCATTCGCACTCGGTAACTTTCTCTTGCCGAAGCGAACAGCGGTACAGCGTTACAACGATGACAATAAGGCAATTTAAACATCTCTTTTAAGAACATTTCACGTCGCTTTCTTGGTCTAGTAACTTCATTCGCGCGTCATATTGCTTGAAATGTCTGCTGTAACATTTTACATTTATAAGTAACAAAATGTAACAAACCGATTTATTGAATGCGTATCGAAGTGACTCAGCGAGTACATTTTACCACAATTTCAAAATAACTAACAGCTACACTATTTTGAGTAAACTGTTTATTATTGCTCAACAGAGTAAAGTTAGTAAACACTCGAATACATTTTATGTGCATCGCCCTTAATGTGGATTCAGATTTGTGAGCATCACTTAGTTTATATGAATGTGAGGATTTTATGTGAATTTTATTCTGGTTAATCGGTAGAAGAATAGATAACAATAAAGAAGTCTTTTAAAAATTCCATACCAATAATTAGTTAATTATGTACTTAAGTCATTGATCTACCTACCTATATGTTTAACTCATTAACTTAGTGGTTATTAGGTAGGTACATAAGATACCTAACTTCGTACTATTTCTGTGAGTTCGATTATAAAGTTCTTCTTCTGACTGGGAAGTGGTAAAAGTAGGTAAATAGGTATTTTTAAGGTATGTATTATAGGTATTAAAGATTAACCTATTTATATAAAGCTTGCACTGTTCTTCAGTTATGCCTTTAACAATAACAGTCATTAATCTCATGGAAATCAATATACTGTAAAGCGATTTCGCTAAGTTAATATTGCACTTCGCGCGAAGGAAGCGATTATGTCACCGAAGCCTTACATAGAAATCCTGTTAACTGCACTGTGTTCTAATGTAGTGCACATGTCAATGAGTTTGTTGCATAATACTTAGGTAGATATCTATTTATACAGGAAAAAGAATTACCTAAAGTGCAAACTGTAACTATGAATTCAGCATAATGATTCTATAACCTCTTAGCGTACATTTTTTGTCGGTTATCTTTGAAAACAAAATCAGCTGTTTCATAGAAAATTGCAATACCCACTCGGTCAAAATGTATGGAACAACTAATATTTTTTTTATAACCGGCGAAAAATTCTACGCTCGGTGTCTAGAATCATACGCTGAATTCATGGTTAGGTAGTTTTTCTTTTGCGCGTATTTTGCGTACGGAAAATACGCGCAAAAGAAAAACTACGAAAAACTACTAGCATTGACGTGGAGTTGCGGACACTAGCCCGTATTACCTATTAGGTACAGTTTGCGCACTGGTATTTTTTTTCTGTATTTTAATGTAGGTAAATAAATACACATGGAAACTGTGAAGGTAGAGTCATCTAGGTACTTATCATTAATCTACTTCCAACTTCTTTAATCATTTTCCTGTTTTATCGATATACCTACTTGATATCCTGTAGTTGTGTGTACTTACCTATTTCAGCTCTTTTAATGTAATCCGCAGTAACAGGTCGCAATTTGAATACAATAAGTCTCATTTGAATTTTACTTCATGAACAAGTTCCTCAACAATGCCACTATAGGTGTAGCGAATCACGCGAACAATCAGTCTGTCCTATGTAGGTAACTCTTTGCAATGAAATGTTTATTCTTTTGGTACATCTGGCAAAAGTAGGATGTACCCTAGTACATCCTAATTTTGCCAGTGTACACTATACCTATATAGTGTACACTTTGCCTAGCCCTTCAGGGGTTACAGGTGTGGTTTTATGTTTTTTTTTTGCTTTAATCATTGTCAATTTATTTTACAGTGTGGTTCAAAGCATGATGAATTGGACAAAGTGATTCGGTTGCTACCGTTTATCACTCATAAGAACGACAAGGTGACGCTGTCAGACCCGCTGGACCCGCTAAAGCTGCTCCCGCCGCAGGTCGCCTACTGGACGTATCCCGGCTCCCTCACCACCCCGCCCTGCACCGAGTCCGTGACATGGATCCTGTTCAAGCAGCCTGTTCAAGTCTCCGCTGATCAAGTGAGTTCAAGTTTAATACTATTTTCTGAGTTTATCTTTGATATTACTGGCATTGGTGAAGGAAAAACATCGTGGGGAAACCTGGACTTAAAGTTAATATAAGTCTTACTGACCTATAGGTATTAAGCCATATCATCAAACAAACCATTTGCATCGTATCAAAAGGTATTTAGTTTAATTGCATTGCTTGATTATGATGCTACGTCACATTTGTTTAATATGCTGATAATGTTCAAGTGCTGCTATAACCAGATATCTAGATACCTTATGACGACAAAACTTAATACAAAATGAAATTCCTTCCTCATAATGAAGTACTAC
Organism: Luperina nickerlii; assembly: GCA_963855955.1. Lineage (NCBI taxonomy): Eukaryota > Metazoa > Arthropoda > Insecta > Lepidoptera > Noctuidae > Luperina > Luperina nickerlii. Next base: position 10,594,188 of record OY979663.1, read on the forward strand.
CTACCTGATTAGGGAAATCGTTCAAGTTTAAGGCTCACAGCTGACTTCGTTTTCCTGTCTGTTTGCTATAAATAACTTTCCTTTTAAATAGTTGTCGGGTATCGGTCGTACTATGAGGAGGGCAAAACGTCTTAAATCCGATTAATACATCCTTTCATTTTATAAGTAAAAGTTTTTATTTTAATGAAATAAAAACCAAATGCATGAGATTTAAATTACCGAATGTTAGAATAGCGAATGTGAAATCATATTGAATGGCCAAAAACTAGAATTTATTAATCAGACAGTTTTCCTAGGAATCACGCTTGACGAGAAATTACAATGGGGACCTCATATAACATCTATTGCGGGGCGGCTAAGCTCGGCCGCTTATGCTGTTAGAAAGATAAAACAGTTAACAGATGTAGAATCCGCGCGTTTGGTCTATTTTAGTTACTTCCACAGTATTATGTCATATGGCATTTTACTATGGGGTCGGGCTGCTGACATTGAATCCACTTTTATTTAACAAAATAGAGCTGTTACGAGCCATTTATAATCTACGTCGCGCGTCGCCGCGAATCTCTTAGGGAACTATTTAAAATGACGGTACCTTGCCAATTCATTTATGAAAATATTATGTACATGTAAGAAAAAATCAACATCTTTTTAATAAAAATAAGTGATAGACATAATTTTAATACTAGAAATAAAGATAAATTAGATCAACCTTTTTTTCAGATTACCTAAAGTACAGACGCCAGCACATCAAGTTACTACAATCTGTCAAATTTCTTTAATAGATTTTCAACTTTATCGCTCAATCACGATTGAGCGATAAAGTTGAAAATCTATAAGGATCATAAGGATCAAAGTCGATTGGCAAAATTTGACAGTATCGGGTAGCTTGATGTGCTGGCGTCTGTACATACACCTTTTATTGGGTACTGTGTTAAATGCTTCAACAAAATACCTTGTGACATATTGCAATTAAATGAAAGAAAATTTAAAACTCATATAAAGTAGGTACACTATGTAAACAAGGATATTATAAATTAAAAGATTATATCCAAGATAAGAATGTTTGGAAACATGCTAGTCCTGCTCCATAGGACAATCTAAAGTCTAGACAAAATGAAACTGGTTCCTAATTTAATTTATATTTTTAAAATTTTTATTTCTTTGATTTTTACAATCTGTGACTACAGTATAACTCACACAATTGGTAAAATTCTAGGAAACTCATCTACTTTTACAATATTTGTAAATATGTGAGCACCATGTATCTATCACATAATTGATTTACCTGTCATTGCTTCATTTTTCATTCTTTTATCTTTTGTGATAGACTAATTTTATTCTAGGTGCATCGTCTTTACATATATGTAATTATATTATGTATACAAGACCTTGTAAAACATTTTAAAAGAGTAACGATGGAGTTTCTTGCCCATTCTTCTCCATACGAACACTACCTTTTGGAAGGGGCGACTAGAATCAATTCAATTTTACTGCAAGTTTTGACGTTCAAAAGTGCCTTTAATGTGCCTATTTGAAATAAATAATAATAATATTTTATTTGACTACTTTGACTAAGCCCATTTATTTCATGGATGACCTAAGCACTCATAAAAAGCTAAACGCAAAAACTTGGATCAATAAACATTCTAAGTCCCAACCCACATAATTATGTCATTAATATGATGCTTAGTAGTTTTTTGAAAATTTTTAAGCAATCCGATGACGAATAGTATGTGACGCAACAGAAACTACTAAACGATAGATATGTTGTACCGGTTTCCGATGCGCCCAGCGTTCAAGTATCCACGGACTAAATAATAGCAGACGTCCGTTCACGACCTACTTTAGCAGCTACTACTTTCCAAATACTCATTAGGTGGAATATGTTTTCTCTATTACAGTAACGCTTTATTGCTTGCTAGAATTTATAAATATTAATCAATAGATAAAAAATATGTGCCTTGTTCGATCAGACTGTCTAATTACACTTTAAATAACTTCCTCTTGAGCTACTTTTTATCTAAAAGATAGCTATAAAAACGTTTGTAAGTTTGTAACTAATGACATAACTAATTGGATTTCAGCTGGCATCGATGCGGAAACTGAAGTGCGGTGAGGCGTCATGCGGAGTGGAGGCCATGGAGGTCCTGCATAACTACCGGCCGACGCTGCCGCTCGGCAACCGCGAGCTGCGCGACTACGGCGCGGGCCACTAACAGACTCCAGCCCCGCTAACACACGGTATCAAGATACCATCAGACAATGAGCTGCCAATTGCGCAGTTGCTCCTGAAACTAGTGCCTCTTTTCGCATTCCGGCGAGCTAAACTAACGGATGACACGTGGGCTACGTAACTCTTATGAATGGTGCCTACGCAATGTATGTAGGTAGTATGTTCCGTATAATAAAACGAATCTCGTCATAGCTACCTATGTATATAGTACCTAGTTGTAGTTCTAAGAGAAAATAATCTCCGATCCCAAATACGCGCCTGTTGTCTCTTTAAATACATACGTACCTACAAGACGATTTGTTTCACCAGTAAGATTCGTTGCGTACTTACCTAGTTCGTCGTATTTGGATAACAAACATTCAAACACCTAAGCATTTATAATGTTATCAATATTTGGGAGTACGATATGTACCTACGCGTAAGTTTATGTGACTAGCTTATAGACACGATTATCAAGTGCCTCCACTAATTTTAATAAATGTTATTTATATTGAAGTTTATATTAAATAAGATATCTATAACATTTAAATTACATTTTTAAAGTCACACAATACTTTAGGTAAGTATGTAGGAATAAAAGTGTCTTCGAATGAAAATATTTTTTTAAATGTATGACATTCATCATCATGGCGTTATTAGAATTTCATTATTAATATTGTAACGTATGTACATAACAAGTTTTATATGAAAATTATAATAATTAACACACACATCAATATCCTGGAGGTACGCTAACGGATCCAAATCGCAAAATAACAACAATGCAAACAGTAGAATCAAAATATCGTCCACAAAAACGCCCACACGGCACTGGTGCTGATTGAAATATGAGCTGCGATGTAACATAAGATACGTTGTGTCTCGAACTACATATGAATGAGTTAGCGTATTCAAGGATTATTATTGTTTTTATTTACATACACATCACGTCTTTTGTGATATTTGGTCCAAGCAAATTACAATTCGTGTTAGGTCACTGATCTCTATCGTTTGACTCTGCCATCGACCGTACAAGTCTGTCACTGGATCAAGTCGACTGTAGTCATCGCACTGTCTTGACTGAACAACTTACATAATACGTAATAAGTTAAGTATTGTATGTACCTTAAAACAAGAGTGCCTCAAATGTATAAACGTCATAGTTATGTTAACTGGGACGTCATACGATAAATTTTAATGTATTTATGTTATTTAATTAAGGTGTTGATAAAGCTTAAAAGCAAATGTACACAATAAATAAGCATAGTCCTAATTATCTTTTGTTTTACTGAACAACTTCAACCCTTCAACCGATAGTACGTATCTTTTTATTTAGTTCAGGAGCCAGCTGTTCAAACTGGTTTTGACCACCACTTGTACAATCATGTTTAGTGTATGACTATCTTTAGGTACTTATAAGTATTTAACTTGCGGGGGAAGCGATAAGGTAGCCCGCGAAATTCAAATTTTCTTATGTTTTTTGCAATTTGCTGGTCAGTATTAAGTTGTACATACGTCGATCAAAATATGATTCGCGGCCGTAACAAATATACCTATGTATTTACAGAATTATAATCATTAAAGTCACAACACAACTCTCTAAGACCATGTAACCCCAAAGAATGACGATTTCATGAAACAGTTATTCTTTGGGGTTACGTGGTCTAAACAAAAACAAATTATACTATTTTGGTCCATTTAGGACCAAAATAGTATAATTTGTTTTTGTTTCAATCAGAAAAAAAATTGCGTGATATTTGCCGAGACCGGGGTCTCACCAACGTAAGATTAGATGAGATTTGACTCGACCCCCTCCCCTCCCGTAATTTATATACGCCCCCTTAACAGTTAACTGTCCATTATGATTCATAATGTTATCCTTTTATGATTCTGACCAAGTGGCTTTTTAGGCCCCCTGCACTCACTCACTCAGTGCCAAACGATTTTTTTAATCTTTTGATTTGTGTCGTACCTACCTAAATAAAGCATTTTTTAAATCCGTATCATCCTCAATTGAACTCCACTTTTCTAAACCTTGACTCTCATTGAGACGAAACAAATTTCTTACCGTCTCGATTTCACTTTGATATAGGGCATCATGGACCTATAAAGAGGTCCATGTAGGGCATTATTTCATTCAAAACAGATTCAACTGATGCTTTGTTCATTCTGAATCTGAATGCAAACTCTGCGTCGGTTAAACTTGCCATGAAGTTTATTCGGCGACAAGTTTTTGAGGACACAGCTCTCTCTTGTTCGCTGTCGCTGCCATCCCAATCCGATAACTGAGCTAATACTTTAAGATCACTATCACTTGAAAATATTTCCATTTTCACGTTTTTGCACAGTACAATCGGTCAATATTTGAGGATCGCAAATAAAGATCAATAACGTTCAAAAATAGATTTGTCAAAATCAGAGATCGGTTATAGAATACGGATAGCTGTCACTTTCATACAAATACCAATCTAAAAATCCGATCCGTCCTCCCAAAGATGGATTGAAAAAAAAAGATCGGCATATCGAGTTTTCGATCGGTTATTGAAATACTAAAAGTAGGAAATGGATTCAAATATCAATCTCGACCAGCAAATTAAGGATTGGGATTGAATATAGAAAGCGGCCGTAAATGAATTAATGAAACCAGATAATCTTTGGGCCCAAAAATTACTCTTAGGAGTGTAGAAGGTACGGTCAGCATCAAAAGTCGATTAACACTTCAGTTTTTTTAATCTCAGTTATTAGGCAAAATATTTGTTCAAAATTGCAGCAGAAGTATAATGCAATGTGGACAAATAATTTTGCTCAATATTTGAGATTAAAAAAACTGAAGTGTTAATATTTTGCTCAATAACTGAGATTAAAAAAACTGAAGTGTTAATCGACTTTTGATGCTGACTGTACCTACTACTGCTATACATTTTTTTAATAGCATAGTAAACACGCCAATACGTCGAGTCTACTGATAAGTAGTTAGTCTCCGCAACAAAACCAAAAATAAATCCCAAAATGGTAGATATTTCGCGACAGTTATGTTATATTATACATAGGGGAATATAACAAGTTATACATAATAGGGGACGAGGGTTAACAACCCAACGAATCCAGACTGGGCTGTGGCTGAGCAGTTTATTGGGAACGAAGAAAAAAAACCATCAATTACATTAAATATATTTATTGGACGCCTGTATACGCACAGTATCACATTATGTTCAAAAGGATTTCACAAAAAAAAGCACTGATCAAGCAAACATATAAAGTAACTACATTACGGTACTTTGTTCCAATAGTCTTGCTAATGAAATAACAATAATTATGAGACAGCATCATGAAGGTAGTTTGTTTTGTACAAATCTTGGAATAATACAAAAATGGCTTTCAAAAATGCTTTACTTTGTGAATAATAACTATGTTTTTGGTTTCAGATATTGTTTATAAAACTTACAAAATCTATCTAGTTTATTTAAAAAAACTCGATGTATTCTTACGTATCTTCTAAAACATACATTACACACAGTAAATCCTAAAACTCAAAGTTATGACTACACAGGTCCTTGTGTCTACGTAAAAAAACTATAAAAATGAACATGAGAATAACTTGTCTTATCACATTTTTTTTACATAAACTATAAAACATTTACAACTAATAATTTTCATACTATGTATTTGAGAAAACAATAGCTATACTTGGGTTACCTATACAATTGGCAAGTAACTAAATAATTGAATTAATTAATAGGTGGGATTCCTTTTGAGCAACAAGGCACACTAAAATTTGATCAGATCTTCACTTCCATCGGCTTGGTCTCTGCTGGCATTATTGCTTGTAACCTCAATAGTTGGATTTTGAACCTCTAAATTTTTTGGTGAAACTTTTCTTCTAGGCGGAATTGGTGCTTCATCTAAGATACCAGTTATAGCTACATTTCTGCTTTGTTCAGCAAAAAATTGAACCTCTTGTGTTATTTCGACACGTCGACTGCTCGGCGACAGTTTCGTTCTGACGGGCGGACTCGGCGCAGTTCTAGAATACATCGGACGATTATCGAATATAGACGTGTTAATTGGATTTATACTGTCAGGTAATAGGGCTGCTGTTTTACTTCTCTCGAGAGAGTACATTTCACTAGAACTATGTTCTTGTTTCTCAGTACTTTTTTTGTGATCGTCAGTATAAAAAGTCGCCTTTTTGCTGTATTCAGAATGGAAATGCGTGTGAGCTTGAACATCTGATTTGCTTCTTTCGAGTGTAAATCCGCCATTTGTATGTAGATGACAACTGAATGAACTAGTGTTTACAGTGCAAGCAGGTGCTGTTGAGAATGGAACTGCGGGTGCCCACAAACATGCTCCCTCATTTCTTGGTACTAGCAGTAGAGGATCCTAGGAAAAAATATAAGTAATTAGTCTCACATCTCATATTTATAAGACTTTCATTAAAGTTATACACAATCGCATAGACTGGAAACTGGATAAACACCAGCCACCAGAACAAGCCGGATTTCGCCCAAGTTTTTCAACAACCAATCGCCTTCAAACACTAAACCAGATCCTAGAAAAATACACAGAATTCAATAAACCGTTATATCTCGCCTTCGTAGATTATAAGAAGGCCTTTGATAGCATTAAACACTCAGAAATATTCACATCCCTAGAAAACCAAGAACTTGAAAGACAATAGACCTTTTAAAAACCATTTACAAAAATAGCACGGCAAACATAAAACTGAATACTGCTGGACCTTCCTTTCAAATCCAAAAAGGCGTTAAACAAGGTTATCCGCTCTCTCCCAAATAGTTTACGAGCACACTTGAGGAGATGTTTAAGTCACTGGCAGCCTCATGGAAGACCAAGGGCATTGACGTCGGCAAGAAGAGGCTGACAAACCTCCGATTTGCCGACGATATCGTCCTTTTTGCCCCCACAGCTCCAGAACTCCAGACCATGCTCCAAGAGCTGAGCACGGCTAGCTTCAGGGTGGGGCTTGCGATGAATCGGTCTAAGACCCAACTAATGACCAACAGCACTAAGCGTAGGGTCGAGGTAGATGGGCAGGAAATAATTTATGTCGATGAGTATATCTATTTGGGCCAGTTAGTTTCATTCGAAAACAGGCAGGAAAAGGAGATCGAACGCCGAATCGAGAACGCCTGGAAAAGCTACTGGTCCATGAAGATGCTAATGAAGGGTGATCTACCGATCTCCCTGAAGCGCAAACTTATCGACATGTGTGTCCTGCCTGTCCTAACCTACGGTGCTCAGACCTGGTCGCTCACCGAGTCGCAAAAGTTCCGCCTTAGAGTTTGCCAAAGAGCGATGGAACGTAGCATTCTGGGTGTTAAAAGACAGGACAGAATTCGGAACACCACGCTGCGTTCCAAAACGGGCATACTGGATGTAGAAAAGAAGGCTGCCAGGCTCAAATGGGATTGGGCGGGTCACATCAGCCGTATGCACGACGACCGCTGGGCAAAAATCTCCACACAATGGGTGCCTGAAGATGGACGGCGCCGCCGAGGCCGGCCCAGAAAGAGATGGCGAGATGACCTGGACGCGTACCGCGAGGGCTAGTTTGAGGTGGCGCGGGAAAAGAGTTCCTGGAAGGATTTGGGGGAGGCCTTTGCCCAGCAGTGGGACAGCATAGGCTAGTAAAAACAAAATATATATATAATTATTTAAATATATTAATATAATGTAGAAATGTATGCATAAACCAATAAATTGTATCTTATCACTCATTAGATTATATAATTAATCTTTGATATTTTTTTTTACAGTATATCAGATAAAACAAGCAAGATATTTCAAATCTCATAATAAGATTAACAAACTTGTGAAAATAATTACCTTCCCAGTGATTGCAAATATTTTAGACTGTAGTGCGTGAAGCCTGTTGCGTAGGTATTCGTATGAGCACTCCCTTAATTTCATAACCCACTGTACAACATTGTCTTCAGCACGGGCAGCGAATACATGTCGTTTTTCAGGTTCATCTCTGTAATCATTGTTATAGTTATTAGAAACAACAGTTAATCTCCAAAAACTATCAACCAAGGTTATTAGTATGCGTGTTGCTAGCTGTAGCCAGGGTGTATACAGAAAGAAAGCTGGAATCTTATAAGCGCTTACCGGCGCTTGACAGCGCTGGTCCGTTCTACACAAAGAAAGCAGGTTTAAATGGCAATTTTAAATAGCACCGCCCAGCGCTGACCAGCGCGTGTTGAAGCTTGTCGAAACTTGTCGGCACCGTTCAGTGCTTATCGGCGCGCGTTCATATATTTTCCTGCGCGAGTTACCAGCGCTGTCAAGCGCTGGTAAGCGCTTATAAGTTTCCAGCTTTCTTTCTGTATACACCCTTAGATATGAACACTTTCTTACATTACTGGGCCAGTATCATTTGCAATTCATGCTTATAACTTAAGAATCACTAGACTGATTTTTATGATCTTTGGATTTCTTGGATTTGTCTCTGCCAAAATAGCAGAATAAACATTTTTTTGTATTGCTGAATGGGACCTCTCTTGACCTCAATCATGCCTGATGTGTGCCCAGAAGATGCCTAAGGCACTGGAACTCCCACCCATCAGCGAAACTCAGCAAGCTGCTTGACGCCCACTGGGAGGGTCCACAAACTAGGCGGGCGTTATCCCTACCACCGCAAGGGAAGAATTTGCCAGTCAAATAAGGTGTTGGGTGTTATTGTCCAGGATGCGCCGAGCTCTCGGTTCAGTTGAGTAACTGGTGGTACAAAGTGCACTACACGAGGAGGTTTCTTCATGCATCCCAAAAATAAACATGGGTCAAATTCATGAAAAAAAATGAAGGTAAGTAATTAATTTTCTCTTACAATCGTTCTTATTGATTCTGAGGAGGCACGAAGTTCGCCAGGTCAGCTAGATTAAAATAAAATGTCCTTATTATCATACTCAAATAAAGAAACATACTCACATAAATGATATTGAAAATGAAAATGGTATACTCTGCCCATGTTCCATCTGTATTGAAGAATTTTCTAATACAAACATTCCCGCTGGACATTTTGTATCAAATTTGCCCATCTCACTTATTTTAAAATAAAATAAATAATTATTTATTAGCCGAAACCATCTCTCTTTGAACACTGAAATAAAATAAAAGTAAAATAATATGTACAAGAAAGTTAGAAATGTATAAATGCAGTTGAATGAAATATTGAAATATTAAAGATAGTGTTTTTCTGTATTAAAACCAATGTTTGTAACTGTGATTAGAAAATCATTCCTGCTGTATTAAGTTACTGGTTATAGATAAATGTTTTGTGTTGCATTTTTTATGTTTATGTTAGTAAAATGAATGTTCTTAATTTCTATATTTGCCCTTACGGCAACATGTGATTAGGAACTAAGTGTAATTTTATGAAGTTACCTCTAAATAATGCTATGTACAGACACCAGCACATCAAGCTACTACAATCTGTCAAATTTCTTTAATAGATTTTCAACTTTATCGCTAAAGCATAAGGTGTAAAGTTAATTGGGAAAATTTGACAGTTTTGGGTGGCTTGATGTGCTGGCGTCTGTACTATTATGGAACAAAAGTCATATCAACACAATGACTGTAGCCGTGGGTGAATAGTATTTAAGCACAAAAGAATTTTATGCTTGGATCTTTTTATAAGCTACACCATGAAAGAGACATTTGGCATGACTCATTCCAAAATAACTTTGAGGAAAACGAAAACCAATTAAATGGTATATTAGCAATATTTTCCAGAGAATGCTATATACTGACCTGACGGATTTCGATAACCGCCATTGGAAATCTTTTTATAGTTTAATCTTCCTTCAATTACACAAGGTTGATCGCTCTGTTGAGCGAGTTCACGAATGTTGCATTTCATTTGTACATACAAGTTTAGAACGTGAATATGTTTTATTTAAAACTAACAATTAGACGCATGCACAAACTGCAATATCAATTAATATCGTCATTACATATTATTAATGAATTGTATATTGTAATCACTAAAATCAACACAAATTTTGTACCGAGAAGCGAAGAAAATGTAAGAGACGGACTGACTTTTTTTTTTTATTAGTTTTATGGCCTGGTTGCTAAGACCTTTTAGCCAAGACGGACTGACTGACGGCATCACGGCACAGATAGGCATAGACTCCACAGATTACTAATATGTAATAATAATATTATAGTCTACATATTATGTAGACTATGTGTAGACTCCAAAGACAGACTCACAGACTATGGCCGCATTCCGAATTAGCTATAAATGCTATTTATAGTTCACAGCACTCGCATCATCTGACATGCGTTCCTATGCATCTATATGACTCTCTCTCTACGCGGGGACGTGCGGTCCATAGCCCTTTACGGGGCACCGGTGTGGGCGCGTTCATTGAGGCGGCGACCAGCCCGGCGGTTGAACGCGTCCCAGAGGGTCATGGCCGTCCGGCTGGTCTGGGGATACCGCACGGTCTCCAAAGAGGCAGCGAGCCTCCTTGCTGGATTGCCGCCATGGGATCTGGAGGCAAAAGTCCTCACCCACATATGGGATTGGCGCGAGGAGGCAAAACGCCGGGGCCTAACTCCGCTGCTGCGAGAAATCACGGCATAGCGGACAGAGCTCCAGCGGAATCTCATAACGACATGAAGAGTGCGACTGTCTCAACCCAGTGCTGGGCACGGCACAATTGCAGCGATAAGTCCCCTCTTTGAGGTGTAGCTGGAGAGGCGCCACGGCGTCCTCACCTTCCGCCTAACGCAGGTCCTCACCGGACACGACTGCTTCGGGACTCGAGAGTACATGGGAGGCCGTCGCCTCCTTTTGCGAAGCAGTAATTCTCGCGAAGGAGGAGGCGGAGCGCGTGAAGAAGAGGCAAGCGTCTCTTTAGCGTTATCCGTGTCCGACTCCATCGCTGTACGCGCGCCGACTGACCGGTGATGGACGAAATGCCATTACACATACACTCAAAAGTCATAATTGATGGTTGCATGATGCAAATATCAAATTATTCAGATTTTCGTCAATCACGATCATGCAACCATCATTCACTGTATTACACGGTCATTCACAATCCTTGATTGTGGTAAAACTGACAGCAAAACCTAGCGTGTAATGGGCGCATAAAGAGTTACACACGCCTACTTTAGTCCGCGCTGGTCCGCGCCGAGCGCTCCCAGAGGTAGGACGTTCGCTCGCTTGCTGTTGCCGTCACGTGATCTCGCTCGACAATTCGCCAAGAATAAAGCGTGGTCGCGCTTTATTCTTGGTACAGACGCCAGCACATCAATCTACCACAATCTGTCAGATTTTCCCAATCAACTTTGAACCTTAAGCTTTAGCGATAAAGTTGAAAATCTATTAAAGAAATCTGACAGATTGTGGTAGGTTGATGTGCTGGCGTCCGTACAAGTGTTTTTTTTTTTAATTACTTATGATCGGATTGTAATGCATAAGTATTTTCCTATGATATTCCAGCGCGAATAATATGCCTGTATTATAGAAAAAAAAAACATACGTAAATATAAGTCATCAACACAACTCTAAGACCACGTACAGTGCGTGCCACGTAAGAAGAGACTTGACCCCGCCTCCCCCGCCTCTTTCCGCCGCCCCTATGACGTCCGGTCCCGTCCCGCACTCAGACCTCATAAAAATTCGCTAAATAAAAACTCGCTAAAGATACCTAAAATCGTGTTCTGCGCATGTCAGACCACGTGGTGTGTCAAGTTTAGTCTCTTCTTACGTGGCACGCACTGTAAGTCCAAAGAATAATGATTTCATGAAACAGTTATTCTTTGGACTTACGTGGTCTTAGAGAGTTGTGTTGATGACTTTAATGATTATAATTCTGTAAATACATATTTGTTACGGCCGCGAATCATATATTAATCAATGTACAACTTAATACTGACCAGCAAATTGCAAAAAACCTAAAAACAAATGAATTTCGCGGGCTACTCTGGCGCTTTCGCCATAAGGCTGCGCCATCCGCCTAGTAGCGCCCTCATCGTTTGTTTGGTTATTTCTTTTATTTTAAAATGAAAATGCACAAAATAAGCACGTTAAGTTGTGATCCACAAGATTATACGTTAATATTATTATAAACGGTAGTTTTACATTGTTTAGTTTTATTATAATCACTGAAACGGAAAATAGTGGCCAATATTATCCGTTTTAGTGATTATAAATAAAACTAAACAATGTAAAACTACCGTAACTACCTCACTATCGATAAACATGCGCCGTGCGTCATAGCCAATCAGAGCAAAGGACGAAACGTCAACGGTTGAAGTGTAGAGGACGCAGACATAATGTATGCAGTACATTGTACGCGTACTTGGTCATTGTGTTTATTGAGAGAGTACACAGCGGGCAATGTATATTTTTTGTAAATTGTTGCAATTATGTTGTTAATGTTTAGTATTTCATAATGATCAGTATATTTTTATGTTTTTGACAAATAATATTGTAATTGTTATTTTGGACTTACCGATGGAAAGATATACCTCTTCGCTTTATACTTGAGGTCTGACTTTTCGTCTTACATGTTGTAATTGCATAACACGGCAGAGTTCTGTTTTCCGAAGTATTCCGACGCGCACTGAACGCGGTAAATGAATGAATCAGTCGAGTTATGATTTTCGTATCATAACTATGTCCGTGACTACCGCAGGACCACCAACGCCAATCGCTTCCATATTTGGTAAATAATTAGTGCTCAATTGGTACTAATTAGTACTCGAACAACAAAATTGGTACCTTAGTAGTTTTCGAGAAAATCGACTTTGAAGGTGGTCCTGCGGTAGTCACGCTCCCTTCAGCAGGACCACCATGAGCGCCGAAAAAGGGCCCACGCTACAGCTATTCTAAGTATACAAATAATTAGTACCCATAAATGTGATTTATTTCGTAAAAAAAACAGAACTGTAATATTTGTATTTACCGAGAAATCAACGATGATAACTTTCTCGAAATTGTTCAGCAGGACCACGATTTTGAATGTTGATTCCAAGCTAGAGAAGCTTGTCGCTTTCCTCAAACCTACATAGAAAATTAGTACCCTGCAAGATAAAATTAGTACCCAAAATTCAAAGTTAATACTTCAGTAGTTTACGAGAAATACCATGCCAATGGTGGGGTGGCGGTAGTCACGGTGCCAAATTTTCATTTCAAGATTTCTCTATTAAAAACTATAATTATGATTTCTTCCCAAATTTATACAAAAATTAGTACTCCTAAAGAAGTTAAAGCGACTAGAAATCCAGATTCCTAAGTGTTGTATTTTAAGAGAAATTAGCTTTCATTACTTTTCCATACTAAATCTCCGCGTATAACCCGACCAAATTAAGTTGTCAACGGTGCCAATTCCTTTGTTCACAAACTAAACTAAATTTGAGTTCAGTGCATCTTATCTTTTGTTTCATTATGAAAAGGACAGACAATAAATTTTAGTTTTGTCCTGTCAAAGAAATCAGAGCCTGACACTACTCAATACAAGTTTAGACGTGATTAAAAACATGCCTACTAATGTTACGTCAATTTACGTCAGACGCTGATTAATTTGATAGGACTAAACTAAAACTTATCTTTTGTCCTTTTCTTAATGAAATAGATAGAAAAAGATGCACTGAACTCAAATTTAGTTTAGTTTGTGAACAAGGGAATAGGCACCAATGGTGGTATTGAGCTGTTTAAGAGATGTACACTCGTGCACATAAATTTATGGATGTCGGAATAGTATCAACAGTTCAATATCTAAATTTTTATACAAACTGTGTATCTAGGTGCATATTAAGAAAAAAATAACCTATCGCTACCCATGGCTTGTGATACCTTTGTTATTGACGTGGCTTGTCGAACATATTAGGTACATAATTAGTACACAGTGATATGAAAACACTAAAATATGCGTGTGCCCTTTGCAATGCATACTTATTATTCAAATATTTGCTGTGCCCGACAGGGTCCATAATTGTGTCTAGTATTTTTTATTTACCACCTGTAATTACATTATGGATTGCAATAAACGATTTGAGATTTGATATAAAAGGTACCTATTACTTACTTTTAGGTTTGTAATCCTTTTTAACTTACGTTATTAGCAACATAGTAAATTAGTTATTTAATACTAAGAGCTTGTCCAGAAAGGGCGAATTCGCCGCGATTCTCTCGTGCGTATTACGCGCGACCTTTGCGTTCAGAAGGGGCGTACCAACGCGCGAGCATTTGGGTTCGAATTTCATTTGTCAGTAGAAAACATGGAGTAGAACGCTCTGAAGTTCGCGCGTCAACTGGACGCAACAAGGAGTCTCCAGCGCGCAAAACGCGCGAGTCGAGAGGCTGGCGAAGTGAACGCGATTTACGCGCGGATTTTGAAATCGCGCGATGCTTGTGGACGCGATGTATTGGCGCCTAGTATCTCGTTAACGCGCGAATGAATTCTCGCGAAACGTTTCGCGGCGAATTCGCTCCTTCTGGACAAGGTCTTAGGTAGGTATTACTGCTTGCAGCAACGGTAAATTAGTAGAAAAGGAATAAATAAAAAATTCCTATCGCTTTTAATGATATTCATTCACAACAACACAGAAGGTAGGTACCTACTTACAATACCTACAGAAAAATAATTATTCGAGTACTTACCTACCTGCCCACGTCAATAACAAAGGTATCACAGGCGATGGGTAGCGATAAGTTATTTTTTTTTCTTATTAAGTATAAAAGTTCAGTTTGTATAAAAAGTTAGATATTGAATGTTAATACTATTTCGACATCCATTTTATGTGCACGAGTGTACATCTCTTAAACAGCTTAATACCATTGACAACTTAATTTGGTCGGGTTATACGCGGAGATTTAGTATGGAAAAGTAATGAAAGCTAATTTCTCTTAAAATACAACACTTAGGAATCTGGATTTCTAGTCGCTTTAACTTCTTTAGGAGTACTAATTTTTGTATAAATTTGGGAAGAAATCATATAGTTTTTAATAGAGAAATCTTGAAATGAAAATTTGGCACCGTGACTACCGCCACCCCACCATTGGCATGGTATATCTCGTAAACTACTGAAGTATTAACTTTGAATTTTGGGTACTAATTTTATCTTGCAGGGTACTAATTTTCTATGTAGGTTTGAGGAAAGCGACAAGCTTCTCTAGCTTGGAATCAACATTCAAAATCGTGGTCCTGCTGAACAATTTCGAGAAAGTTATCATCGTTGATTTCTCGGTAAATACAAATATTACAGTTCTGTTTTTTTTACGAAATAAATCACATTTATGGGTACTAATTATTTGTATACTTAGAATAGCTGTAGCGTGGGCCCTTTTTCGGCGCTCATGGTGGTCCTGCTGAAGGGAGCGTGACTACCGCAGGACCACCTTCAAAGTCGATTTTCTCGAAAACTACTAAGGTACCAATTTTGTTGTTCGAGTACTAATTAGTACCAATTGAGCACTAATTATTTACCAAATATGGAAGCGATTGGCGTTGGTGGTCCTGCGGTAGTCACGGACATATCATAACTGTGGCGCGCTTGCCCCGCCCACATTACCATTCCAACCTTATTATCTGTTCCGTGTACTGAGCATGGTACTGAGTAATGACAACCCGCCCCTCCGTCCCACCGCTCACATACCTATGGCGCGGGTAACCAGTTCCGCGCGGACTATAAATAAAACCGTTTAAAAATACTTGCATTGGCGTGGGGTGCTCAAAATAGTAAATAATAAAAACACAATATAATTATTCGTTTATTTTTAACTTTTAGTACAAAATAAAACTAGTACACAGGGATACATCTCAAACCTAGCATTTGCATGTTGAATAGTCCGAGGCTTACGACGATAAGTCTTCTCATTTGTACTATTTTAGACACTATAACGTCACACAGATTAGCTCATTATTCCCCATCAAAATAAAATTAATCGTAACTGAATAATGTAATCACTCTTCGAGTTAATCCGACCAAAATAGATGTGTTATTGCCGACATTACACTATATTTCTATTGGTACCTACTTCAGATTAGATTTTTAAGCTTACTTATCAATATACAAATACATAATTTTGAGGTTTGGAGCGGCATTGATGAGTTTTTCAGGCACAATCAAACCAGTGCACCCCAATGTTTAAAATACATGAAACAACACTTATATTAAACTCTTTATAGTTTACAACCGTTTTCATTTATCACATGACCTTGGTTTAAAATTTAGATATTACTGTTTCAGAGTCGCCTATGTATTATAAACATGTCTGGAAATTCGCATTTACAGAATGTAATATTCATCGATCTCAAGTGATTAAAACTGTTCAAGTAATTAACTATTACAATCATACAATTCTCGTGTTATTTTTTTTTTCAAAGTCTTATCTAATAAAAACATTACACCGTGCACAGTAAGTAAAAATACTGTACAAAAATAACTTTAAAAAATAGAACCGACATTGACGTCTCTCTTAGTGGCCGTGGCCGTAATATTAAATAATAAAACTAATACAAAACGTTTGATAGTTGCAAAAGAACAACTTTCTTCCAAAAATCTTGATTCATTCTTGTGTTTTGAATTGTAATGTAATGTTTATTTTTTGCGAGCTTTGATTGAATTTGGAAGCCGTACATTGATTTATTTCTTACAATTTATTTTCTTACGTCAGTGCACATAATTTAATCAACAAGTCTTATGCTTATCGTTATAAATACGATCTAGTTACCTATAATTTATTCTGAAACGAATATAATTTCTAAGCTTTCCGATATTAATACGTTAATGCGCGTTCTGGCTTCTAAACGTATGTCTAAATTTTAAAATATAAGGCTGCACTACCCCTTGTCTGATGCTATTATAACAGAGATAACTTTAGCCTGGGCGTAAACATCCAAGTTTGACCTTGTCTATTTTGAGAAACAGTGCTTTTATATATAAATGTATAAAGTAAAAACTAGGCCACATCGCGGTAATAACTATTTTTGTATGTTGAACTATTTAGTAGCAAGGTTTTTATCCTATTCTATTACTTTAAGATTACGAATAGTGTTGTTTGGACTCCCTTATAATAGCAACGCTCATTGGGCTAATTAGGAAACAAGTCGGTTCTTACACTTTTACGTCACGATCACATTTTTACAGTTTCGAATTACTTAGTACACACAAATATTTAATTAATTGCTTTATCGACTGAAAGTATAAAACAGTATTCACTATTTTCGAATATCAACAATGACTTCAGACCCCATTACATAACAAATTGCTTATTTTTGTTAAATCTTATTCCTAAGAGGCGGATAATCGTCATGAGCGAAAAAAGTTTATTCCTAAGTTACTTGTGGCTGGTCACCTAAACAGACGCTTTCAAAAGTAACTTGTATATAAACCCCCAAAGGAACACAGATATGTTTTAGAACACTAAGCACACAGTTTCAAAGAAGGGGTGGATCAAAGTATAATAAGATCTTATTTTATTTCTTATTGATTTAGGGCGAATTTCACCAAATAAACTGAACGCGATCAGTACATCTAAACCGCGTTCAAGAGCTGACAGTGTCAAAATTCCGCAACAATGATGACACTGACAGCTCTTGATCTCCGTCTAAGCGACCTGATCGCGTTTATTTTTATTGGTAAATAATTCTCCCTTAACCGCGTTCCAGAGCTTTCAGTGTCAACATTGTGGTGGACTATTGACACTGTCAACTCTTGTACTCGGTTTAGAAGCGCTGATCGAGTTTAGTTTCATTGGTGAAATCCGCACTTATTTATACTACGAAGTCCAAATAAGTGCGGACTATGAAGTGGGTCTCGCAACAAGAGTGTTAAAGTCATAGCACACGTATCAAATCTGAAAGGGATCGGAACCGTATCGCCTTTCGCCTCGCCGTCAAACAGGCGTCAACATAACGTAAGCACGTAACCAAAGCGGATCAGAAGCTCCGATACGTCGATTCGCTTACGGCTCGTCGACCGCTGGTTGATGGTGCAGCAGGCAGGCCGGAGGGGTGAGAGGGGCAAGGGTGGACGAAGAGACGTAAACTCGGGTACAGAGAGATGTAAGCACGGGGACGACGAGCCGTAAGCGCGGAGACTACGAGCCGTAACGCGCCGTAACGCACCGCACCGCGGTTCGTGAGCTTGTCCCGAGGCGAGGCGATTACGTTACGATTCCGATTAGTGTGTGTTGCAGTAGGGATTTTCATACAAAGAATACGGAACTGCTCGAGTTGATACGGTGCCGATCCCTTTCCGGTTTGATACGTGTGCTATGACCTTAAAGCTACTGTTACTGACATGTGACGAAGTCTCGGTGGCCACAGTGCACTTAAACTGTCGCAAGCTATCCCCTTCATTGTATACCTACTATACTTGAACTATTTTTCGACATGATGTATATTGAAAATTTAAAATTGCAATTGACTGGTAATTTTTAAATTCCTTGATGTGACTAATAAATCGGTTTAAAGCAGTCATGACTAAACTTCGCAGTTGCATAAACAGGGTCGAGATAGGTAATGTTAAAATCGTATTAAATTAAAAATTGATTATTGGGGGGCATGGACAAAATTGATACAATCCTAATTGTATCACGTCGCGCGTCGCCAGAAACTCTTTGGTCCTATTATTTTATGATTATAGCTATAACGTGTATAACGAAATATATCTACATTATGTGCATATTTAGTCGAAGTAAAGGATGAAATACATACTAAACCGATTATTGTAACCGAGGTCGTATCAACTCGTTTCCAAATACACTCTTTACGATTTTTAATTTGAACACAAATATTGTTACGACTTTCTATGTTGTTACGATTGCAGAATCCTAAATTATCGAGCTTGTGAAAACATACTATTGGCGCCTGTAAGTTAGACTGCCAGAATTTTAAGAGTTTAATAACCCTTCAAATATTGAATGAAACAGGAGTTCAGATCAGACTGTCATGACAGTAATTCTGTATATTATATGACTACAGAATTACTGTCATGACAGTCTGATCTGAACTCATGATCCAACATAATACAGTAATTTTATGTGAAGTTTATAATCATAAAAGAGTAAATTAAAAAAGTAAACAATACATTATTACCGTAGATTAAGAAACGGCAAAGCCTAGTATGAACAGTTGTCGGGACATGTGACAACTTGAAACATATTAAAACAGCAGACTGTTTTCTAAGCAGCGATTTATAGAGATTGATAACATAAAGAGACACGGAACGGTATACGCCCAATACTGCCGTACTATTGACAATATGGAGAGAAGCACACGTTACTTACATCTTTACACCGGAGTTGGAAATTAGTCATATTTAATCTTATCTAAAATAATCCCATATAAAAATAGCGTGTCAATTTATAGTATGCAATCTGTTTATCTGCACCATGATGTTTCTCTGGGAAAACTTTACTTTAACATAAGAGTCATGTTTTATTTTACCATAATTTAAGCTTTTAGTACACTATACAGTTTAGTTACTGGCTTCTAGCAATCAAATTGATTCTCATTACAATCTAATGAACTACCTAATATGGTCATCATCAAAACAGTACTGTCCCTAAATATACGAATTAGTTAAGTTATTGTAATCACACAGATACTGAACAGATAACAACAATGGTGCTTTGTGTATCACAGGACGATAGACGACCTCATTGCTTCCAATATGACATTATGAGATAGTTCTCGATACATTTTACAATGATAATTGCGCTATAATTTACTAAAGAGTTCCTAATGCGATACCTTCTCCGATTCGATACGTAAGAAAATTCATAATGATCTATTCTATACAAAGTCAATATAAGTACAATATTTAAAATTTAAGATTTCCCAAAGAAATGATTAACATTATTCAGACAAGAGCTTCCGTAACATCCACAAACAAAACACATAAAACAACAAACATTCACCAAACGTCCAGCGCAAGATTGATCCGCTGCAAAGTTACCGAATCATGTATTTCAGACTCTAAGACCTAAATGAACACATGAAATACAATCCGCCGCGCGTGCAATCCGGCGCAAACGTCTCGACGTCACCGAACGGAACGGCGACATAAAACTACCATTAAATAATTACACGTCTTAAACGTAAAATAAACTCAGTAATATACATAATTACATTATATATTCGAAAAAAAATAACAAAAAATCGACAGTCAACATCCAAGGGGGAGTCGAGCGGGGCGGGACCGACCCTATTTACATAGAACACAATTGAACTCGCGTCCCCTGTCGGCAGTGCTAGTTGCGCGTTGCGCTAGTGCGTGCGGCGGCGCGGCGCGCGCGGGCACGCGGCGCTGCGCTAGGGCCGGCGGCGTCACATGGGCGGCCGCTCCCAGTCCACGGCCGGCGCCGCGCCGCCCCACGCGC
The DNA here is from genome assembly GCA_963855955.1 of Luperina nickerlii. NCBI lineage: Eukaryota > Metazoa > Arthropoda > Insecta > Lepidoptera > Noctuidae > Luperina > Luperina nickerlii. Next base: position 10,614,767 of record OY979663.1, read on the forward strand.
CCCAGCGCTCGCGCCGGAAGAAGCGCTTCTTGAAGTGCGCGGCGGGCGGCGAGCCGGTCGCGCGCGCCGCGCCCGCCGCCGCGGCCGCGCCCGCGTCGCCGTGGCCGATGCCCGAGTCGGGCGACGTGTTGCACGCCTCGTCCGAGCGCCGCCGCTTGTCCTCCATGGCCGTGGACGCGAACGATATGATCTGGTCGAACCGGAAGGCTATCCGGTCCTGCCACTTGCTCTCGTCCACCTCCTCGCCGGCCTCGCCCTCTGTAACGGAGCGGGCGGTGAGTGTGTCTGCGCGCGCGGGCGCGGTCGCGGGCGCGGGCGGCGGGTCGCGCGTACCTGGCAGCTCGTCCACGAGCGGCGTGGAGGTGTTGGAGTGCGGGTCGGGAGGCGGCGTGCGGCGGCGCTCGTCGTCGGGCGGCGCGCCGGCTCCGTTGCGGCCGCGCCAGTACTCGGATGCCAGCACGCGAGCTTGCAAACAAGCCGCTAGCCCTGCAAACAGTATAAAGTCACGCTTGTATTTTGTGTAAGGCAGAGGTACATTTAGCAATTTTACTGCGTAGACAATTTACTAGTTGAATTTACTACTATAATATTGTTATTTCGATAACTTGTGCTTTGACTGTACTTTAAACTAGAACTCATACGGTGATAACCCACCTTCGAGCGGCTGGTTAGCCGCGGCAGGCTCGTGGTACCGCGCGCTCATGTTGACGGCCGCGTTGATTATGCTCTGGTTGGAGATCTCGAGCGTGCGCTCGATCTCTCCGTTGACGAGGTCGCCGATGGTGCGCGCGCCGGGCGCGGCGAGGCGCTCCTGCGACAGGTGGCGCCGCAGCGCCAGCTTGGCCGGCGACACCTGCGGGACACACTGGGTCAGCTGCGCGCACAGGGGGGCGGGGGCGGGGGCGGGGCGCGGGGGGCGGGCCTCACCTGCGTGTAGTCGGGCTGCGCGCCGGGCTCGCCGCGCGGCTCCAGGTGCGCGTGCGCGTGGCGCGGCGCGTCGCGGCGCTCGTACGGGTAGCGCTCGCGCCGCAGCTCGCGCGGCAGGCGCGCGTAGCCTGGCGCGCCCGCGGGGCCCGAGCCGCGCGGGTACCCGTGCGCTCCGTGCGACCCGTGCGATCCGTGCGGCGCGCCCGACCTCACGTATCCGTTAGTGTACGTGTGGCTCTGCGCGGGCCGCGACGCTTTCCGCTGCTCTTGGTCCTCGTTCAGCACCGACGTTATTATGCTTTTAAGTCTATCCTCGAAGTTGATCACCTTCGGCGACTCCTGAACTTTGCCAACGACGTTGAGAGATTTCTGCGGCTTGACAGGCGACTGGCGGTGCACGAGACTGGGCGGCGGCTGGCCCGACCGCTGCGGTTGCGCCCGGTGTATTGGCGGAGCCGCTTTTGTGTGTCGATGATGATCGACGTGCCTCTCCACTTCTCTCGGGTACCCATTCACTATAAGGTTTGGCTTAGTGATCTTACCAGCCTCGATTTGCCGGCCGGTTTCTAATATCTTCTGAGCAAGAATCTCTGGGTTCTGTTCTTCAATTTTCCCAACGTCTGGGACATCAGGCCACTCTTGCGACCGTGATCTATGCTCTCTAGATTTCCTGGGCTTAGAATTCACCGTGTGAGGTTTAACAGTAGCAACAGGTACAGATGGCGGAGCAATTTTTTGCTCGCTTGATCTTTCCATTTGAACAATTTCGTTTTGGAGATGTCCAACCTGTGCGTGTAACCTTTTCCGGTGCGCTAGTGTAGCCGATATCTCTTTCAATATACAATCATGAGCTATGCTCTGAGTGATCTCTACGTCGGGCGGTATATGGCCCAACTGACGATACTTTTCTGTTATCTCGAATGTCCTTTGTTTGACAAGCATTGCTTGGTCTGTTTCTATATTATTCACCTAAAAAATAACAAAATTATAATGAAATGCGACAATAGTCGAAAAATTATAATATAATTAATAAATACATATCATAATAACATTACTTACTTTAACATAAAAACCATTGGCATAATATCGTACATAGAAAATTGAAGATGACATTCAATAAAGCAATGAGATAAAAAGTACATTTGTACAATGTAAACAATAACATATTAAATTATTAAGTTACCACAATAAACGAAATTATATAATACGTATAATAGGTATCACATGAAAATAAAGGTCATGAAAATGTAAAACTGAATATAATAATGAAAACGATGAGTACCGTTTTTTATCAACCAGTTGTGATGTACGTACTCTTCGAAAATGAGACTAAGCCGTCGCGATACCGAGAGCATGCTATCTATCAGGTGCATGACTGAGTGACAGTGAGCTATAAGAGCGAAAGTACCTAGGGACAGAAGCAGGGGTGGCATCCGGTCACTATAATCTTTGATGTTACAATAACAGCAGATTTTTTCAATGCACGATACTACGACACACAAATAAATAAAAATGAGTACCTGCGCTTGCAGCTTGCTAGCCTTGCTCTGCAACTCTTTATGTCTGCCCACAATTTCCTTCGCTTTGGCCAACAGATCCACTGTGTTATTGGCGTGTATGCCCAGCTCACTCATGCGCGCCTTTAACAGAGCAACACTGTCGCTTATGAGCACGTTGATCTGTTTATCTAACTGAGACGCACGCGACTTCAGTTTCTGGTTCCTCTCCTGTATCGAATACTTGGCTTTAAATTATTTATTTATACACACAGACTTTTTCATGGTCTTACAAACGACATACGGCTTACTGTTTAATAATATGCCATAGATATTATCGATTTTGAAGATTTAACACACGAAGTCGATCACAGTTGCTACATAGACCGGAGATTTTTCAAGTTAATGGCAAGAAAATTGCATTAAACACGCAACATTGCCCCAACCTTTCTTAAATCTGCTCGAAATTGGAATACATTAGTATAGCCTAACCAAAATTGAATTTAAAAAAAAAGGAATGGCAGGTGCACGCCATTGTAATCATAATTTTAAAAGAAGCTTCTTCAAATTCAAGTGATATTTTATGCAGGTCGAATAAAACACGAGCGTGTAAAACTAAAAACAAAAAAACGATAAAACTTGATTAATCATTTGCACATGGACATCAATTTTATATTATACTGATACAGTTTAATTTCGTTAATCAATAAATTAGAGAAACAATAATTCTAACCCAAGATTGCATAACTGACAATATACAGAGTTGATATGACAGAGGGGCATTAAATTACACTACGTATACTATACGTGTATAGTATTAATTCGATACAGTACAAAAATAGAAAGCGCCAAAAATGAGATTTTTTTTTTTTCAAACAAACTAAATAGCTTAAAGTCAGAGTGAAACGCAACCACCCTTTATAAATAAATTTGACTGACCTTAGTTAGATGCCTAGGTAACAAAGTCGCGCAGGAGCGCGTGTGCGTGTGTGTTATCTCTCTTGGCGGGGGCGCGGGGGGCGGGCGGTTTAGACCGCTCGCGCCGTCCGCGCGCGGCTGGTTGTTAAGTACGCGCACACACAAAAACACAAAATTTTTAAATTCTCGATGTGTCCTCGATTCATATTAATGCACAAATTATACCGACGGAGAATATTGTTATTTATTAAATCACTGTCCGTCGCTAAGCACTTTAATTCCCGTAATCTTTGTACTGCCAATTGTATGGTGCCGGCGCGCGGCGTTCCTAGGGCTATTGCGCCGGTCACCATACCTTTCTCGGTATGTTCGCAGAGCTAAATCTGCGTTTCCACGGCATTCACCGTAAATTAAAATCATGTAAGTGTATTCTGACGCCGTGTAAGTTACACGAGGCATTGCTGAACACTTTAATGATTACACACACACACAACCAACGTTTAATTACGTATCCTATCACAATAAAAACAGTCAAACACAAAAAAACACTAACACTAAATAATAATATTCCCAAGTTAAACTTATTTAGTGTCTATCACAATAACAAAACAAAATCACAATTATTGTCAGCGAGTTCGACAAAACATAAAGGCGCGGCGGCGGGGGGCTCCCGTATTACGTAACGTACGTCCCGAGTGGATGACGCTTGCGCACTGTCCACTGAAAGAAAGTTTTTTAGCAAATTCCCAAGGATCTAGAATGCAATAGCAACATACTGACCTATTTCTATTCCTTTTACGCGCGGGAAAAAGGCGCGGGGGTTTTGCTATGATTGTCACTCTCATAGTGAAAGTGCAAGTGTGTGTGTATTTATTGCTTCGTGAAATATTTGGTTGTACTTGTGCGGCAACAATGTATCTTATACTCAGATTATCGTTTTAAGGTGCATGACCTATGCGTATGAGATAATCAGCTGTTAGGAAATATACATCGTGTTCAAACGTAGCAAAAACTTCAAAAATCATTTGTGACTAAACTACTGCTCCTATTTAATTGATTTTTGGTACAGAGCTTGAAAATGGTATCTAGTATAGGCAGTTTAAAGAAAAGCCCCTCTGTCGTATCAACTTTGTATAGAACGCGTCTGTCGCTCATACTATCAGGGATTCCGTCTCTGAAAACCGTCACTCTTTTGCTCGGGTAGTCGGTATATTCAATTGAAAGCACACGCTGTTTGTAAGAACACCAAAAAGTATAAAGCAAAACATGCATAATACTTAAAAGAGATTTTGGATCATACCTTTTCCTTTTCAATCTGGTGCCGTATCTCGAGGGCGTACTCGGGCGTGTTCATGCGCGTGATGAAGGCGAGGTACTGGTCGCGGAACATGTCGAGCAGTAGCTGTAGACTGTAGGGCGTGTGCGGCGAGCGCGGGATGTCCAGCTCCGAGTGCAGGCGCGACGCCGGCTGCAGCGCCACGCCCAGCGCCGACAGACGCTGTTCCACGCAGCCTGGGGGCGGTGCTGTCACCTGTACGAGAATACCATCGTAAGGATAGAATCTGGGAGTTCGACGCACCGAATTAGGACGACGCGGTGGGTAGTCTCACAAAAAAAAGAGTCCCTAATAAAGAAAAGAATCAAATTAGTTTTTAAAAAAACCGCGTACCAAATCAAAAAGTTCAAAAACTGATCTGTTGTAATTGGAGATCAACAGATGTCTTTATAAAATAATATAAAAGACGGTCGATGCACATACGGTAGGTACCTGCGACGAGCCGACGAGGGTATAGGTACAGTATACTCACGGCGCCGTTGTGCAGCGTGGAGGCGAGCGTGGTGGAGTGCAGCAGGTCCAGGCCGGCGATGGCGGCGGGCGCGGCGCGGCGGCGCTTGGCGCGGGCCGCCCGGCGCCGCGCGCCGCCCGCGCTCGCGCTGCGCTTGCTGGCGGGCCGACGGCTGCGGTCTGTGCGCACACTTATTGTTATCAATACGCCTGTCGAACTATCATCTTTACGCAAAATGGCTGAAAGAACTTGTATGCCCGATGGGATTTCTCATCGACATCGGCAAAAATGACGAACTTCCTTTCATCCTTTAAATGGTGGTGAATTTAAGTGTTTTCACTTTTGCTATACAGGGTGGATTTTCGAGATGGAGCAGTAAGGGCAGATACCTTAACCGTTGTAGCTACAGGACAACGGTCTTAGGAGATAATTCTTTTTTTTTTAATCCCTGTTCACAGATTTTGAAAAAAAGTACAGTCAGCAAGAAAATGGGATATTTTCACAAAAAAAAAAAACTTTTGATGCCAATCGATCCTGTCTTTTACAAGCATCAAAAAGTTCTTTCGAACCAATTGAGGTTGAAGAGGCCGGCAGGCTTGTAAATATTGACGGCGAAAAGACATGTGTGAACGAGAAGATCGCTTAAGTTGGCCGAGTAATATTGCAATGACTTGCTAATGGTTTCACGTCGATCGTGAATGTCCTTTCGAGTATAATGTACTGACTGGAATCGGAAGACGAAGCCCATGGCGCGCCCCACTCGCGCGGCGCGGGCTCGGGCGCAGGCGGCGCGTCGTCGGTGCCGCTGGACTCCTCGTCGCTCTCGTCGCTGGAGCGCCGCACCACGCGTCTCTTCGCCACCGCGCGAGCTCGCGTCCGACCGTTCTCGCCTCTGTGTAACAATACTTTTTATAATGGTATAGGACTATGGGTTTAATCAAATAAGAGAAAGCCTAGTTTTAACGGCTATTACCGTAATCCCATATTCTAGTTCCCTTTGGATATTCAATGTATGTAAGTAGCAGTTCACGACCGCGCACCAATCATTGCAAATTAATCGTATATGACAACAAAATCATATGACGGGCATTCGCGATTTGCTGTGCAACGACTATTTCAGCATACTTGAAACTCAAACTCAAAGTATTTATTTAAAGTATATAAATAGAGTCGTTTTATTCAGAAAGATGAAGCTAGTTGCTAGTTGTTGATGAAGTAGTGTTGTTGCTTAGATTTTTAATCAAATTGTTGATATTAAATATTTAAGACCGTGTTTAAGACGAGCGCTAATCCTGCCGACAAACTGTCACGCAGTTTGGCAGGTTTATAATATGTGTACATACAAGTGTTTGGTCCAAAATAAATCATTTACTTAATTATTTTTCATTCATTTTAAAGCGTATTAGGTTCCTATGGCGAAGAACGGGCAAGATATTCCATGGAGACTTTTTTACACACACACAAATTATATTGTTATAATATAAAAATCCTAGATGACATGTGCTTAATTTTGACATTGGTTTTAAAGTAACGACTACCTAATTATAATAATATTAATTCATATTGGACTTATTGTAAATCACAAATCTTAAAATTAATTGTACTGAGATAAATAAGAATGACATTTGAATATAATGTTGTAGAAGAGTATATAGAACTTAAAAATATTAACACCATACTATGTAAAACTACTTTCCTACAATTTAATTAATTCTAATTCTCTATAATATTATAGTTTCATACCTGACAGCTCTAGGTCTTGCCACCTTCCTCCGTCGCTCGGGTAGCGAGCCAGTGCTGTGGTTGCTGTTGCCATTGAGCAGATCGGGCGTCGGCTGGCGCGTCGGCGGCGCGCTCAGGTGTCTTTTCCCGCTCCCTTCGCCCTCCTCACATCCGTTATGCGTGCCCTAACAAAAACAACACCAGTAAAGTAATCGTCTAAATAATCCCTACACGTGTTAACATTCTTTAACGTCGATAAATATCTAGTTAGCTGAAATAAAGATAACCGTTGACCTGCACTACCCTGATATCGATTAAGCAGTTTCCCAGGTAGACGAGTTTATGTTTACAATAAGGAGATACAGTCTAGGTATAAAGTACAAAATCACATTTTGTGCAAGAAAAGCTTACTTTTTAAGCTAGATAATATGGTTTGTTCAACACAGACAGTTATAAATATTAAATATTGAGCTTCTTGTGTAATCAAAATCATTTCGAATAACTGTGAAGTCCAAACCGAACATGGAGCAACAAAATGAATCCTTGCATCTACATTTTTTATTTGGGAGTAAGAACTAGACAAGTAATAAATATCTTCTCTGTTATTGTTCTAGGTTCGTAAGTCTATATATTCAACGCACATTTACATAACCAATCATTTCAATATGATTTTTTGGATTTTTTATAAATCCAAGAAATAAACAAAACGAGCCGTATTTTACACAAATATAACAAACGTAATATCTATGATTATTTAAATGAGTAAGCAATGATAAGCTATAAAGAAGCAGCATAATGGAGGGTTTGGCAGGATTTCTAAATGGACAATAATTAAACTGCACATGTATAGAAGATGCACAAAATTGGGGAAAATGGAGAGTCTTACTAAGGTCAGTTTGGAAATAGACCAGAACAAAATAGGAAAAACTGAACATTAGCAACCATATAGCGTAATTCAATGTAAACATGCAACACAGCTGACCAGAAAAGCAATAATTCTACCTCTCTATGTGGAATGCTAAAAAAAACCTGCACTTGGGATTCCGTAATCACTGTCCATAGTTTCGGATACAATAGTAGTAAAACATAAAAACTAAAATTTCTCATAAGAGATCCTCACTGAAATCTGTAACTTGCCACCAATATATTTGTGCAGTCGCCAAGGAACAGGTTAAACGGGGTCAACAGCTAAATAACTTGGTACACCATATCTTCCAAACTTATTCATTGAAGTCTGTTGGTATAATTAAACAAAGGTTCAGATCAGATGCCTGAAAATATTGTAGATTTAAAAAGATTAAGTAAGTACTTAGCGAGGATAGGATAGTTAAAGTTGAGACAAATAAATGGACGAGACAAACTTACTAGTTAAACTACGGAACCCAGAAGAAAAAACTTAGAAATAGTTTTTATTTTTGATTATTCGTAAGTTTTTCAATAACACTTCACACTTTCATCTATCTCTACTGCATAGCTTGACATAGCACACATGGAATTCGTATAACTCACAAACATGACGATTGGTTGTTTAAATAAGTTATGTAAAAACTATATGACTATTCAAACTCTTGTTGTATTTGTTACATTTAACATTTTCAGAGCCTTTTATTGTTCAGTCACTAGTTTGGTAAACAAATTATTTTCACATTCAAAATCATCATGGAAACAGTAGAAACAAAAATATATCTTAATAATCTTATAAAAGGTAAAGTGATTGGAACAGACCCTTTTGCTGACCTTGAGTTTCGGATTTTTCAGTCTTTGAAAATATCTCTCCAATTTGGTCCTATCTATAATGTGTAAATAGTAAGAGACTGGCTTCCCCGTCCACGAGACGGATCCTTTGAGTGGAGACATCTCGCTGACGTGCATGATGGTCCCGATGTCACTGAGATTTCTGTCCGTTATCCTGAAGTTCAGCGGACAAAAACTCTTCGATGATACGATTTTAGCACCGTCTTTCAAGTCAGCAAATCTTTCTTTTAGCTGGTGGTCCACGTGCGGGCCGAATGCAAAGTTATTCACAAAAACTATCGTCGCTGCATTTATTTTTTCTCTGTGCTCATCCAGTAGAAAGTCGCCCTTGATTAATTTATACTCTCCGCACTTTTTTCCATACCATTTCATCCACATTCTAAAGTGACCGTCCATACTCTGAAAAGTATATTTGTTTAAATTATTTACTGATACTTTGCATAGTTTTATACAGAATGCAGTGTTAAAGTGATATTTACCTCAGCATATTTGCTAGGAACTTCCGCCTTTTCAACTCCGAGGCAGACGCGGCAAGGTGTTGCGGCCGCCATTTGTAGGACCACCTGTCCCACGCCCGAGCCCAAGTCCACGAACACATCATCGGCGGTTATATCTATTTGATCTATCATCTGACACACCAGCTCGTAAGATGTTTCGCCGTATACCTGTCGACGTAAATACACAATTTTTTACAACAAATTATAATAGCAAACATAATTCGTATAATATAAATTATAGGCATTATAGCACATTATCAACAGTATCTTGATAATGCGAACATTAACCGACTTCCTACTTCCTTTAAATCCCGCTTCATATTTAATTGTGTTAGTGCTAGCAGTAAATTCTTTTAACTACTGAAAAGATTACTATACTTACTATAACACATAATAATTAACTACAAAATCATGATCACAACCGAAATTAAATTGGGAGATACTGAAAGCTATTGCGAATACGAGTGTGTTCCGCAAAGGTAGACCATTCAATAAATTGATACCTAATCCAACAATATCCAACAACGCGTTGATTTTGTTGTCGAGTAGGTAGGCGGATTTCCTTACTACACAAACGCGTCGCAAGTATATTTTCATTGGGGTCGCTCGAAAGGTTAGAGTGTCAAAATATAAGCTACTTATTTATTACGATTACGACATTGTTATGTAATTATGGTGCTGATAAATTTACATGCTGAGCAAAAAGTCGTACTTATATTTTTAAATGCATAAACTATTAATAGCTTAGGTCAAACGTGGCAACACGACATAATGACCGCGGCTATAAACAATACGGATTACGTAATAAATAGCCGTTAGTACTAACCTCAGGTGAGAAGGGTTCATATTGGTTGAGTTTATCCGGGTCAGACACTGCTTGGTTGTATGTTTGCTGGAGTATGTGTCTTAGCAAACCCCTTGACGGATACTTGTTCAACCGCTGGGCTGGTAACGAAGTGCCTTTTTCCTGTAATTAAATAATAACAATCATTTGCATAACATCGATAATTCATCTAAGTATTTGGTTCAAAGTTCTCGGATTCATATTATGTATATGTATATTTCTTTGTTCCGTGTTGGTATAATAGCGCATGGCGATGAGACATCGAGATGAGACCGTTCCCAATACCTACATGTTTATAATACATAATTTAATTATATGTACATAGTTTCAGTACGTCGCATGTCGATGAGTTCGATACCTAATACGTATCCATCAATTTTGTTTGATAGAGAGAAGCATGGCCGATCAATGCATGACATTCAATCCAATGCAACTAGGCCACCATGCAGTAATAAAATTCCTATATGTAGGTATTACACTGTAAGCTTATTACAATAGTAAGTTGCCTTCAAGCCTTGACATTGCGAATATGGCAAAATGACCGATCGATACCGGCAAATGCGTCATTTAAGAGCAATGTCGATGGCCTTGAGTCCGATTCTCGGTTCAAGGTTTAATAAATGTAGCAACATAAGAGTAGGTACCTGCCAATTTGAACTTAAAGCTTGAGGTCAATAACTTCTCGCATTTTAAATAAGTTGTGTGGCATTTACTGCACACAAAAAACCAATACCTATGTTGCGATAAAAATAGTTTTATCATACCCCAGCTGCGATTGCTACGAACCACATATTTAGTTTTTTAGTTTCATTCATTTAAACAGGGTGATTTTTTTTCTAGGCAGTATGTTTTTTTTTATAATAGTTTTATGGCCTGATTGCTAAGACCTTTTAGCCACGTCTTTGTTTCATTTTATTTATATCTTGAGTCTAACATGACATTAGAATATGGGTGTACACATTCTAATGTATTAGGAGTATTTGGCAGCAAATGTATCGAATCAAGTTTCCCGGTAAACTTCGCTGAGGTAGCCAAAACTACAAAAAAATTCTCAGCTCCATTTTACCGGGATCGCGTCTGTTTCAATGATTACACATATTGTCCAGTTGCGCAGATACTTGAGATACAAAACTACACCAATTTTACATCACAATATCCATTAGGAATCAATTTGCGAATAATTAAAACAGCCAACTAGACTTCACTCGAAGAAATCCCGCCAAAAAAAAGACTCTAGTCAGTATGGTTAGGTTCTAAACTACAGGACATACAGAAAACGCTGAAAGGAACAATACGCTGAAAGGAACAATACGCTAAAAGTAAAAGCCAAATTTATTTAAAAACCGGTATATCCGATTTTTTTAATACTCTGCCTCAACATCACATTATAAACAATCATAGGTCAAAAATTACTAGATGATATAAAATATTAATTTATATTGAAAACTATTCGAAGTGGACGCCACATACTTTTCTGAGCACAGCTGAACCCCTTGAGTTTACTTTGATACGTTTTTTCTCAATCTTGTTTTAATTTAGTTTTATATAATACTAATTTCTGCCCGCGACTTCGTCCGCGTAAAATTTTTTGTTCCCCGACCCAACACGTCGCATCGCATCGGCTGCCTGCGTTATTACTTCGTTTTCGCTTAGCGAAAACTTCTGACATTTTTATCTTTTTGCTCACCTCCTAAGGGTCCTAGCGTGATGTTTAATAGCCTATAACCTTCCTCAAGAATTGGGTTATCAAATGCAAAAACATTTTTATAAATCCGACCGATACATCTCTAACGATATTCATTGAAATCAAATGATGTCAAGGACAATTTTGTTCAAATATAAATACTTGTGTTGAATAACGTATTTATTTGGATAAGGATTAATATCATCTTTATAAAACACCTTCGCAAATAATGCATTATTTTAGAACAAATTTGATTACCATAAAAAGGGTTAAGGCTCCTGCAAACAGGAGCGACGCGCGACGCGAATCGCGCGCGACACAAAGGCACCGCTCGTTGCGCGACTTGCGGTGCCTTTGTGTCGCGTGTCGCGTCGCGCCTGTGTGTACGAGCCTTTATACATCTGTCGCGGACTTTATTTAGAAATTTTAAAGGGGAACAATTTCGTCATACATGATTTTTTGCGTAACTTTAAGGCTCGTACAAACAGGCGCGATACACGATATAATCGCGCCCGACACAAAGGCACCGCTCGTTGCGCGACTTGCGGTGCCTTTGTGTCGCGTGTCGTGTCGCGCTTGTTTGAAGGAGCCTTTAACCGTTTACGCAGCCAGCGTACGCAACGGAAGCTTTCAAAAGGAATAATTTTTCCCCGTTTTGCACCATTTTTCATTGATTCTCCGCTCCTATTTTGGTTGTAGCGTGATGTTATATAGCCTTTAACCTTCCTCGATAATTGGACTATCTAACACAAAAATATTTTTCAATTCGAACCAGTAGTTCCTGAGATTAGCGCGTTCAACCAAACAAACATAAAAACTATTCAGCTTTATGATATTATAATATAGTATAAGATTTAGCCGGTCCTGTAAGCGTCTTTCTCCAGGACAACCTTCAAAACACAGACATACTAACTTGAAAAAGAAATCACCCTGTATTATTATGCATTTTATCTTTTTTTTTTCTATACACACCGCATTCACCATTTTAGTCACCAATCATTTACATAGTGAGGAATAAGGAGTTGCCCGATGCCAACTGCGGGCATGACCTTGTTGTCGAATATTTTATAATACATTTGATCACGTTTTTCTCAGATGCATTCATTCATAAAAGATAAAGCGATGTATCGAAATAACCTTCCATTTGATACATTACTCAATATTTTATGCAAGAACTGTTAATAATATAGCTATTTTGTGTGCACAATCCGCTCTCGTGTTGAATATTTATCTGTGCAGTAAGTAGCATAATAATATTCGCAGAAGGGTTCTGCATGTAGCGTTGGTAGAATATACAATAATTCTATGTATAGTATAGTTGTTCATCATTGTTACCTTGTGTACACATAGGCGGACGTGACACAGTAAACACTAGTTCTATCTAGAGGCTTTGTTTGATTCCTTTCAAGTTTAATATCATCTGTATAAATAATGTTCAAACAAAGTGGTGTGCGTACCCCACATAATTTGCTCCCGTTAAATTGAAGGAGGTAATGGGGTCAGGGGAGGCAGGCGTGCTCGGGAAATCAATACCAAGTCTAATGTAAACAATCTTTCTCAGGTCCGTTTATACAAAATTGACGTAACTTCCGCAAGGTTTGTTCTATTAATATTTAGGTAATGTATAAAGTTGTACACCTAGTTTGGCTGTTTTATTAAACTTTAGCCTCAGCAGGTACGTATGATAAAAAACAATCGACTTTCAAAAAAACACTAAGTGAAAAATAACTTTAATTTCGGAAGTCGGTGTCGTTGGTTAGATGTATTTTCGTTTTAAGACACCGAATTTCGAAATTTTAGTTATTTTTCACTTTGTAGTGTTTTTTTTTTTAAATCCGGTTTTTTTTTAAGTTTTTATTTCTTCTTTTTAGTTGTACCTACCCCACAAATTCATATGCGTACTCGTACTCGCACTTCGTATTCGTACTTGCTATGTAAATAACAGTAACAGGAAACTATTAAAACATCATCAATATAAACTAAGTGGAAAAAAATCCTATTATTGAAGCTGACTCAAAAACTACCCAAGCAAATTTAATAAAAATTATATCCCTGAGGGCATACCTTATTTATAAAAAAATGAGAGAATTTTGCAAATCCGTCATTATGACGGAGCTGCGTAGTTATGCCCGAATATACATTAAAAAATAAAATATTTATAAACATCCGAATTCAGAATCTTCCTTTTTAGAAGTCGGTTAAAAATACACAATGACAGATAAGTATTGTTAGATTCTTTTGTGCCGCTTACAATCAAACTAAATAGGTACCTATCGTCAATACTACTTGTCATAGTAGCGACGCACATCAGCCAATCTACATACAATGTGCGTTACGCAGACAGATAGAAGGCGTTGCATCTACGACCAGTGCAGCAGTGATGCAATCAGTTCTCACAGGCCCGCCCGTTGCCCAAACAGTCCATATGGCGCTAAACTATTGCGTCACTCACTATCTACTTACTCGGTGAAAATTAGAAAGCGGCCCCACGTTAATTCAGCGCAGTGTATGCAATAACATACCGTTTACTAATATTATGTTACATATGCAGCGTTAGATAGTACAGGTTACTGAAGAGTGGGAATTTTATCTGCTGATAAATATATAAAAAACATTATTTAATTACAACGTTGCTGATGGTATCAGATTTGACCAATTTAAAATTTATCATAAACTAAATTCTGTTATCGTTCGTTTATGTCAATTCTCGGAAAAGTTAATAAGTTTATCAATTAGTAACAAAGAATTGTATTAGAATTTGAATGATTAGAAACTTATCAAAAACAAATGTAAGTATTGTATTTTGAATGAAATAATTTTGTTTAATTTTAAACTAGGTAGGGTACTTACACTAAATAAAATGATTTAAGCTGCGTTGGTAGAGTGGCTTTATAATAATCGGAAGAAGTAAAATAAAAAAAATAGCAAAAGTAACTTAAAAAGTTGGTATCTAAGTATTAAAATTCAAATCATTTAAAAGCCTTATAGCCAGAACGAAGACGCTGGCGCAGCCGAAAAAAAAGGTCATTAACACTACGTGAGACATTCGCGTTCGCTCAATATTGCGGTCAACGCCCCCGCAAGTGGCTCGCACTGAGCCACTCACTATAACAATGCGATTCGCAGTCCATTCTTCACCAAAAATACCTACCTAGGTACCTATGTAAACTGATTTAGGCAATGTTTTTGTTGTACCCCCAGTAAATTATTAATATTATATATGTTCCAAGCGTGTTCATTGATATTCGATGGGGAAACTGGGCGGAAGTTAATACATTCGATATAAAATTAAATTTTAATAAGTAATTATTTATCACAAAAATGTTCGACACAATTATTTGATGCTAGGAGGTACAGAGTTTCCTCACTCCTGATTGATTGAACATAATCAGTGAGGTACGATTCACAAAAAAAAAACGGCCAAGTGCGTGTCGGACCGGCTTATTCCCAGGAGCTCCAAATCTATTGTTCTCCAAACAATTTCTCTCTATACATTGATTCCCAAGAACTCCATATTTAATTTAATTAGTTAAATTAATAAATACATACTAAAATTGTTGCCAGCGACTCCAAACCAAATTGCCTAAGGTCAACAAAACACAATGTTATAATTTCGTGGTAAATAGTTTTATAATGGAGTTCGAAATTTTCATTATTTTTGCGATAGGATAAATAAAAAGATACAGTATTGTTTTTATACAGTACTAAATGTGTTGGTGTGAATTTTAGTTCATGACAACTAATTATTATTTATTCCACACCTTTTTTAATCGCCATCCAAAATAGTCAGATAAAAGTTGACAATCAAAGGTGAAAAACGTCAAATTCAGAATAGCAAAATTGCCATTTTCAATAGATTAATAACTCAGTGTCATCTTAGTGCTGTCAAACTAAAAATACAGGATACGTTTTTAACCCGTGCGCAAACTGTAACCATGAATTCAGTTCAGCCCACCCCAACGTAGTTGGGAAAAGGCTAGGCAGATTGACGACTATAAATCTTCTTTACTTGTATTGCTAATGGACACTGGGAACTAGACCAATAGAAAGATTTTATTTCGAAGATAAATAAAAACGTGACTGAGGTCACTACACTGAACTTAAAGGTGTCTATGCACGCGACTAGAGTTCGTTCATATTTAAATGACCTACTCAATATGTCAAGATAGTAAATAAATGTACCTCAAGATATTTTTATTACTGGCTTAGCAACTTATGCTAAAAGAAAAAGGCATAGGTATAGCAGATTCAGCTCAATTCCCAGGAAATGACTTCCTTCGTGGTAATGTGGAAACAACTACGTATTATTTTTCTTTTCGTACCTTAAAATATACAGTAAAGGTTGGTGATAATGATAAATATGTAGAAACGTAACAGTATCTATGCGAGTCACGTTTGAAAAATAGACGTAACGTTAACTTCTCAATATTATGCTGGTCCTCTAACCAAGTAACACAAATGACATCACCTCTATACAATGGATAATTCTATTATTACAAAACGGCCGTTCTAGACAAGTATGCAAGCCTCCATTCTTATTTATGCAAGCCTCCATTCTTATTCTTATATATGTATGTATTTAATATTTCAAATCTAAAGATAAAAAAAAATCAGCATAATCCAGTTTGTGTCTACGATTTAGTAAAAATAATATGATCCAATTCAATCAATCTGATTACAATTACACCTGTAATTTTTTAGGTCATAACCACGGAGTTTTTACTTCATATGAAGGAAACGATAAATTAGGACTGTACTGATGTAAAAATATCTTTAGAACCGAACATTTTGGGGAATATATAATATTTCCTTTAAATTCAAGATAATAATATGTAAGTAATATTGCAAAAAATATTTGCTATAGTAGTGCTTGCAGTAATAAGTAATATCTTGAAAGATTTAAACATAAATTATTAAAAAAGAAAACATAACTAAGTTTGTCTTAATTTATCCAGCTGTTTTCTAAAAAATCAACACTTAACACGGTTTTCTAAATAACTAATTCATAAAGTATAAAATAAAAATTCACAGTAGAAACGAAAGTATTCAAAACGTTTGTTTTGTTTTGAAAGATAATCTCAGTAGGCAATTCTCCATGTCATAGTGAAAATGGTATGCAACGTGTATAAATAGAGTTAGCCTCGCGCGGCGTCTGCGGACATCGATCGTTGCGTCCTCGCCGCCATCTTGGCCCTCGTGTCTCCCTCCTGCAGCCCGCGCCCCCCTCGCCTCTATTGCCCCTCACTGCCCCACATTCACCGCACCGTTTCGCACATGCTACACTACGCGGCATGTCCGCTGTTTCTAGCTAGCTGACTCAACATTTGGCTGTAGAGTTTGCAGCTCTATAAAAATAAACATCTTCAAGGAGAGAGATAGATAATTGATTTCCGTGTTTCCTTTTTAGACCAGATTAGGTTATACATACTGGGTTAGTATAATTCTATGCGTATTAATAGAATTTTATTATCGAACTTATTGCAGTTTCGGTTTTATTTTATTAAAGCTATGTGATAATTGTAATCATAGAAAACGTTTAAAATTAATTGCTGGAAGGTTATTTCGGTTTTCAAACGCGCTTTACGAATTTAAATCAACCCTAGAATGCCTAGATTTCTTAGACTTATCAACTATTAAAGTCACGAGAGTTTAGTGAACTCTCGACATTTTGTGACATTATTGTCTACTTGCTTAAGTAACTCAACAAGGTCAGAACTCAGAACAGAAGGCATCTCTTTTTTAAGGGTTTCGTACCTCAAAAGGAAAAAAGTAATTTAAAAAATATGTCTCAAGTTGCAGGGACTGGCGTAAAGTGGCGTATTATGCGAGAAATCGTATTAAGCGTGATCGTCTTAAACGGGTTCTACTGTAACTTTAATTTCGGAAGTCTTGGGATCTGTATTTTAGTTTTTTGTTGACCAAGGTTTTGAGATGTTTTCCCTTTGACACTACACCCGTAGCTCGTATCAATAAGCCAGGCCGTCACACTTACACGTATTAGTCCATATCTTGAAAATTACTGAATCGATTTTGATGAAACTTGCACTGTTCCCTAAGTTGAAGTAAATGTAAACCAATAAAAAAAATAGTCACGATCCGATTAATACTTGCGGAGAAAAATTTTGCAATTTTGTTTGGAAGCCCTAATAGATTGTCATATGTGAATATAATGCAATTTCAATAATATTACATACATACAGTGCGTGCCACGTAAGAAGAGACTTGACACATCACGTGGTCTGACATGCGCAGAACACGATTTTAGGTATCTTTAGCGGTATGAGGTCTGAGTGCGGGACGGGACCGGACGTCATAGGGGCGGCGGAAAGAGGCGTGGGAGGCGGGGTCAAGTCTCTTCTTAAGTGGCACGCACTGTACGTGTCGAATTGATAACCTCCTTTTTTTTGAAGTCGGTAAAAACGGAACCCTTATAGGATCACTTTGTTGTTCGTCCGTCCGTCTGTCTCGTCAAGACGATTTATCTCGGGAACGCGTGGAGGTATCGAGTTGAAACTAAAACCATATACTCAGGTCTACAGTGCCTTTAAGCTGTGAAAAATCAAACACCTAAGTTAACGTAAAAAAAAGATACGGCCGTTTATGCCGCAAAAAAACGTATATTTCGGCACTCTCAAGGGAATCAAAATTTATAGGGTACTTCCCGTTGACCTAGAATCATGAAATTTGGCAAGAAGCAAGATTATATAGCACAAGTAAAGGAAAAAAATCCGAAAACTGTAAATTTGTAGGTACATTAAAAAAAATACCGTGTTAAACTATTTACATACCTACAAAGTACGGAACCCTCGGTGCGCGAGTCCGATTCGCACTTGACCGGTTTTTTATTATATTCGTAGCTTTTATAAGCGGCTTCCCCCGATTGGAGGTCGATAAAATATGACACGGGGACGTAATACCGGGATACAAAGTATTTCTTACGTCATGGTCTTTGTACCAAATTTCATCGAAATCCGTTCAGCCGTTACGGTGTGAAAAGGTAACAGACTGACAGTTACTTATTACGAAAGTTTGTATGTGTGTTTTTATATGTTTGTTACTTCTTCAAGCTCAAACGGCTGGACCAATTTTGATAAAATTTTGTATGGAGGTAGCTGACACCCGGGATTAACATATTTTTTTATTTATATATTTTTTTAACTCCTTCTTTTTAATGCAGTCTGTCCTGCTGAGACATTCAGCAATAGGTAGGTGGTGGTTTTCAAACTTGCACGGTATGAAGCCTCTGCCCCATCCGATCGGTAAGGGATTAACATATAGGCTACTTTTTATCCCGATATTCCCACAGGATCGACATCTACGCGGGCGATACCGCGAGGCGCAACTAGTATTAATTAAATAAGGATGAGTAATGCATGTTTGACGCAAATTCCACCAGATTGATCGTGGGTGGGTGACGTGTTGACCCAAGGTGGAGCTAAACTGCTTTTGGTAAAGTCAATTCAATCTCGATTTGAAAACCTCCAAATTGTTAATGGTTCGGAAATACACGGAATACCCTTGGCCTACTTAGCACGGGTTAGCACGGATTTTTAACGCGACGTTTTTTTACCGCGTACTGGATTTTCAAAAAAGCGCCCCTAATAATGTTGGTTTAGCTGTGCGGCGACCGGGCGTGTGCATAAAAAACTGAACACGAACCGTTTCGTCCGAGTAAATAATACAAAAAAAAAATATCCGAAATATCCATGTACTTTTTCTGTTGACTGTACTTTTATTTAATTTTATCCTCTCCTTGTAATTATTGGAATTCTATGCGCTTAATTGTTAAAATGTACTTAAAACGAATGTCACCGGCAGAACTCATTAAGTCATTACAGAGCATTAATAGCTAAGGTGACATTGGTGATGCTTCCGCAACTGAAAATTAATTCCAGAGTACATTGTGTAGTAACCGTCACAGATGTTAGCAAATGTACCACTAAATTGATAAAGGGCCAGTTACATTTCCGACGTATTTGTACCTATACCTAGGCAAGGGCTGATAATAAACAGTAGCATATTATGGCACAAAAATAAAGATTGCGCACACCGCGCCGTCTTTTTTTCTGTCAATTTTGAGGATGGATTTTTTTGCTGTCAATTACAAAACAGTTTGTTACTGATACAAGAACCCTAAAATAAAATGTCTTTACTGTTTCGAGGCCCATTCATATTTAGCCAGGAACATTAAGGCTCCTATAAACAGGCGCGACACGCGATATAATCGCGCGCGACACAAAGGCACCGCTCGTTGCGCGACTTGCGGTGCCTTCAATCAGGCGCGCGATTTTATCGCGTGTCGCGCCTGTTGGAAGGAGCCTTTACCGTCTTGTTTTCATTGAATTGTATTGAGAACACGTTGTATACCACGCGTATTTATAGAACAAAAACAATTTGTTCCATTTAATTGCAGGCGTTTCTGAGAAAGTAGAGAATAGTATCATAATTTTTGTTGATGTAGTTTTATTTACACCGCTGCCACATGGAACCTTAACTGTTTGTTAAATTAGATTACAATAATAGCGCAGAGCGCGGTTCAAAATAAAGAAGCCTTCCGAGTGTGAAGTTCAATGTCAAGGAGCTATTTATTCGACAGAGATTGTGTTTATTTTTATCTCCGTGGGTAACTTGTTCTACCTGAATGATATTGCTCATTCGTAATGATGTAATATATTATCGCAACCGTTTATCTGGGGGTGTTGAGAATTTTGCATTATTTTCTGGAGGTCATAATATGGCATGCCTTCGTTACATATATATTTTTTTAAGTAGGTACCTATTTCTGTATAGTTTTAGTTAAGTTAGAATTTAATTGTGTTAATTTTGGTTCTTTTTTCATAAAACTGCGGGGTAATTGCGTAACACACTATACGGTAGCAATGGCTTTAATTTTGACTGTTCAACAACATTCATTGCGTTATTGTTATTGACCAGACGAATTTATCGAACTTCACAGCAATGGATGAGCAATTTCCTTCAAAATGATAAAGATTGTGCTTAAATGTATGTATGTGTTATGCAATGAGGGTGCTGGTTGGGAAACGTCAAGGCAGGCTTAACGATGAATTATGATTAATCGTTTAGAACCACTTTTTATGTATTTTTCAACAATGTATAGCATTACGAAATTACGATGAGACCGTTATAATAAAAAACAAGTTTCCTGACTGGCACATAGTATTTCCAGCTATGTAAATACAGTATTATGTAGTCAATAACGCATACATGATAGGAACCACTTTATATTGCGGTTAACTATTGTAGTAATAATAATAATGTATGCTAGCAATGTTCGGTCACTACACGGTTTGTTCCCCTAAAGCCCATCGCACATGGGCGTAGCCAGCCTTGGGCTCAGGGTGGGGCAGCAGTCAGCCTATCCCCCCCTCCCCCGGTAATTTTTTTGTAACTTGAGCCGTTTGGGCTCTGCGCCTATGCCAATTTGTTAATTTGTAAATTTAGAGGTTTATATTTTCAGGTACAGAAAATAAACAATTACACACAGGACAGATATTATAGTTTTCTTATGAATAGTCGGTGTTTATAAATTTAAGTTTTAACTAAAGCCCCGTATTCATTGTAAACATTTGTTGCGCAACTGTTGCTCAACATCAAAGTTTCTCAACATCAGAGTTGCTGGCAACAATGCTTACAGACATAGTTCCCGTCCACACGCCAGTCTGCGTCAATATGTTGCCCGAGGAAGTAGTGCTGTTGTATTCTGTGTATTATATATTGCATTTTTCAGAAATTTCGTCTCATGCATCGTTTTTCTAGTTTTTATCGTTATATCCTATATTCGAAGAATCCCACAATATTGTTTTGGATTGAAATAATGATATCAACTTTATTATTTTATACTCTCCACACTGCTGTCATGTTTACAACTGTTTACAAACACGTCCACACACGTCAACATTTGTTGCTAACCTGATGTTGTCGCTCGCCGAGCGGCAACTCTTCAACGTGGCGTGATCAACTACGCAACACAAATGTTGACTTCAACATGTTGACTGCAACTCAGCAACATGTTTATGCAACCATGTTTATAAACAAATGTTTACAATGAATACGGGGCTTTACTTTATAAGTAATATTACTTCAAGAGAAGCCGGCGTGGGTTCTGGCAGAACCTATTTAGCACTTCTTCTACAAATGTATTTTTTGATTCGGCGATCCTCGTTCTGTGCACACTTAGCATACACAGGCCGCTTGGACGATTTTCGCTCATGGTTGAGCGAAGCCACGTTTTGACCCGCCGTAATGTGCTGAATTATCGCTCTATTGTACAGGTCGTACAGACGCCCGCACATCAAGCTACTACTATCTGTCAAATTTCTTCAATAAAATTTCAACTTTATCGCTAATAGTACGGGAGGTGGCGCTATATTTGAGCAAGTCATTTTATACCGGCTGAAAATCATAACAATAATAGTTTTCCCCTAACACATAATAGCTCCGAACGTCAGCTGCTTCGATAGCGGTGGAGCTGAAGGAGACAGCATGAAAAAGTCATTGGAAAAAAATCCGCTGCAATGATTTTTATACCGAGCAAAAATGTATAATATTATTGTTTTAGTCACATTTTTTCAAAAAACTCTCTAAGACCACGTAAGTCCAAAGAATGATGATTTCATGAAACAGTTATTCTTTGGACTTACGTGGTCTTAGAGAGTTGTGTTGATGACTTTAATGATTATAATTCTGTAAACACATATTTCTTACGGCCGCGATTCACATATTAATCAACGTACAACTTAATACTGACCAGCAAATTGCAAAAAACGTAAGAAAATTTGAATTTCGCGGGCTACCTTAGCGCTTCCCCCTTAAGATACAATATCGCTCGCCATACAATTCAATGGACTATCACACACGACGAACATAATAAATAATATTTCATATTTTCGTATCTTAAGATGAATTTGTAAATACTAATAATAAAGCAGAAGAGTTTGTTTGTCTGAATGCGCTAATCGGTCGGATTTTTCTCGGAGTCGATTTAAAAAAATATTTTTACATTTGCTAGCCTAATTCTTGAGGAAGGCTATGTAACATCACGCTATAACCCTTAGGAGACGAGCAAAAAGAATAAAAGTCAGAAAGATCGCTAAGCGAAAACGAAGTGACAGCGCGGGCAGGCGATGCGATGCGATGCGACGGCGTGGGTCGGAAACAAGAAATTTCACGCGGACGAAGTCGCGGGCAGAAGCTAGTAAATATATATTTCTGTATATAATTTGAAACTGACACAAAATAAATAAATAAAATGTGGTGTTTTTTATATTAAATTGATGTTATACTTATTGAATTCGAAGTATAAGATGATTTAAATATTAAAAAATAAAAACTCATCGTCAGCTAATTGTTTATGGGCGTAAAGATTGTCAGTTTATTTTCCAAAAAGCCTATGCAACGCTCAAATGCATTGAGCGCGCAAAATGTTTATCAGGCTGACTGACGGTTTTACCACCGTCAAAAATACGGCTGACGATTTTCTTTATTATTTTAAAAGTATAAAAATTGAGATGTATAAATTTCATAAGGTATAAAATAAATTTTTTTTTCAAATTTTCAATGAGGTTCATGCACGTGACTGACATATAATCCCCCCTCGTCAATACAGCTGACGACTATTTTTTGAAAAAATGTGACTAAAACAATAATATTATACATTTTTTGCTCGGTATGAAAATCATCGGAGCTGATTTTTTTCCAATGACTTTTTCATGCTGTCTCCTTTAGCTCCACCGTTAGTGCGACAACTGACGCTCACTTTACCGATTTCTGACCATTAAACAACTGTTTGAAATAAAATTTATTCGGTATAAAATTACTAGAAAAAATGCAGCGCCACCTCCCGTACTATAAAGCATAAGGTTCAAAGCTGATTGGGAAAATTTGACAGTTTCGGGTAGCTTGACGTGCTGGCGTCTGTACATGGCTGGGCAAGAAAAATAGCAAGCGCAGTTTTTACGCTGGGATAAAATTGCATTTACGAAATTTTGATCAGATCCGCCACTTCCATTTGCTTCAATGCATTAATTTTCGTATTTTTTTCTTGTCAGAGCCAGGGTGGGGCAAGCGCCCCAGCTTGCCCCAGTGTGGCTACGCCCATGCCATCGCAATAACGTTTCGAGTATGTTGCAATTTTGTTGTATAAATAATACCATGTATCGCAGTAAACGTGATGAATTGGCTTAAAAGTTTCAATCAATTCGGTAATCATGTTCGTATTATTGCAAGGTGACCTAATTATTATGCAAATTGCTATTTTATTTCCTAAACGTGTCTGATAACCTCAAATGCCATTCTAGCACTACCGGTTCATTATTACGGCGATTAAGTTTGATGAAATGTTGTATGCAAATAACTTTGGACTTTAAAAATAATATTTTTGGTCGTATAGTAATAACAAATAAGTGACATCTCACCAGAGCGACGACGGAGTCGATGGCGCGGTTGAAACGGTCGCACAGGGCTCTCATGCTGTCGTACGAGTGGGTGTCGTAGTCGCACAAGATGTTGTTCTCCAGCGCCGCTTTCATCTCCGGCAGGTCGTCGCATACCCACCTGCAACAAAGCAACCTTCATTAACAACGGGCACAGTACAACCGTAGCGTACCTATGTGCATTCACGTAAATGGATTGTTAAGCAAATTTAATTTCAAGTTATACTGTACAACGCACATAGGTAAAGTCCGTATATATTCAAATCACAATAATTTCATTATTTTACATCAGGTTATAAACACGACAAATGTACATAATTTGTAATTCTAGTAAACAATACATTTCTCTGAGTTTAATATTCAACTTAATTACTTATTTTACTTTATTAAAAGTATCATTTCGTTTGAATTTAACTATAGACTACCTATAATACCCTCTTATACCAGTAGAGTAAATCTACAATACAATAGTAAGCATCGTGTGCGTATAGACTACATGAAACTGAAACTAGCAGCTACCAGCTAGCAGCCGACAGAGACGAAACATAACAGATAGGGGCCCGGGCCCCTAAATATTTTTGAAAAATTAGGATCCTTCATTGCAAAATTACAAATAATATTAAAAACTAACATGACATCTGCTTATTAACAATAATTGTTGAATTATAAAAAATTATTTTGTCTTAGTAGGATGATTTTTGTTTATTTACTTAAAAAGCTATATCTTTTCTTCTACACATACGAACTTGCTAAAATTTGCCCTAGAACTTCTTTTTAGTGTGAAAAAGTAGTGAGTGTAATACCAGCCAAGATACTCTAATAGTTTAATTGTAAAAAAATATTTTGTCTCAGTAGAATGATTTTTGTTTATTTAAAAAGCTATATCTTTTCTTCTACACATACGAACCTGCTGAAATTTGCCCTAGAACTTCTTTTTAGTATGAAAAAGTAGTGAGTGTAATACCAGCCAAGATACTCTAATAGTTTAATTGTAAAAAACTATTTTGTCTCAGTAGAATGATTTTTGTTTATTTAAAAAGCTATATCTTTTCTTCTACACATACGAACTTGCTAAAATTTGCCCTAGAACTTCTTTTTAGTGTGAAAAAGTAGTGAGAGTAATACCAGCCAAGATACTCTAATAGTTTAATTGTAAAAAAATATTTTGTCTCAGTAGAATGATTTTTGTTTATTTAAAAAGCTATATCTTTTGTTCTACACATACGAACCTGCTGAAATTTGCCATAGAACTTCTTTTTAGTGTGAAAAAGTAGTGGGTGTAATACCAGCCAAGATACTCTAATAGTTTAATTGTAAAAAAATATTTTGTCTCAGTAGAATGATTTTTGTTTATTTAAAAAGCTATATCTTTTCTTCTACACATACGAACCTGCTGAAATTTGCCCTAGAACTTCTTTTTAGTGTGAAAAAGTAGTGGGTGTAATACCAGCCAAGATACTCTAATAGTTTAATTGTAAAAAAATATTTTGTCTCAGTAGAATGATTTTTGTTTATTTAAAAAGCTATATCTTTTCTTCTACACATACGAACCTGCTGAAATTTGCCCTAGAACTTCTTTTTAGTGTGAAAAAGTAGTGGGTGTAATACCAGCCAAGATACTCTAATAGTTTAATTGTAAAAAAATATTTTGTCTCAGTATAATGATTTTTGTTTATTTAAAAAGCTATATCTTTTCTTCTACACATACGAACCTGCTGAAATTTGCCCTAGAACTTATTTTTAGTGTGCAAAAGTAGTGGGTGTAATACCAGCCAAGATACTCTAATAGTTTAATTGTAAAAAAATATTTTGTCTCAGTATAATGATTTTTGTTTATTTAAAAAGCTATATCTTTTCTTCTACACATACGAACCTGCTGAAATTTGCCCTAGAACTTCTTTTTAGTGTGCAAAAGTAGTGGGTGTAATACCAGCCAAGATACTCTAATAGTTTAATTGTAAAAAAATATTTTGTCTCAGTAGAATGATTTTTAATTGTTTAAGAAGCTATATCTTTTCTTCTACACATACGAACTTGCTAAAATTTGCCCTAGAACTTCTTTTTAGTGTGAAAAAGTAGTGAGTGTAATACCAGCCAAGATACTCTAATAGTTTAATTGTAAAAAACTATTTTGTCTCAGTAGAATGATTTTTGTTTATTTAAAAAGCTATATCTTTTCTTCTACACATACGAACCTGCTGAAATTTGCCCTCGAACTTCTTTTTAGTGTGAAAAAGTAGTGGGTGTAATACCAGCCAAGATACTCTAATAGTTTAATTGTAAAAAACTATTTCGTCTCAGTAGAATGATTTTTGTTTATTTAAAAAGCTATATCTTTCGTTCTACACATACGAACCTGCTGAAATTTGCCATAGAACTTCTTTTTAGTGTGAAAAAGTAGTGGGTGTAATACCAGCCAAGATACTCTAATAGTTTAATTGTAAAAAAATATTTTGTCTCAGTAGAATGATTTTTGTTTATTTAAAAAGCTATATCTTTTCTTCTACACATACGAACCTGCTGAAATTTGCCCTAGAACTTCTTTTTAGTGTGAAAAAGTAGTGGGTGTAATACCAGCCAAGATACTCTAATAGTTTAATTGTAAAAAAATATTTTGTCTCAGTAGAATGATTTTTGTTTATTTAAAAAGCTATATCTTTTCTTCTACACATACGAACCTGCTGAAATTTGCCCTAGAACTTCTTTTTAGTGTGAAAAAGTAGTGGGTGTAATACCAGCCAAGATACTCTAATAGTTTAATTGTAAAAAAATATTTTGTCTCAGTATAATGATTTTTGTTTATTTAAAAAGCTATATCTTTTCTTCTACACATACGAACCTGCTGAAATTTGCCCTAGAACTTCTTTTTAGTGTGCAAAAGTAGTGGGTGTAATACCAGCCAAGATACTCTAATAGTTTAATTGTAAAAAAATATTTTGTCTCAGTAGAATGATTTTTAATTGTTTAAGAAGCTATATCTTTTCTTCTACACATACGAACTTGCTAAAATTTGCCCTAGAACTTCTTTTTAGTGTGAAAAAGTAGTGAGTGTAATACCAGCCAAGATACTCTAATAGTTTAATTGTAAAAAACTATTTTGTCTCAGTAGAATGATTTTTGTTTATTTAAAAAGCTATATCTTTTCTTCTACACATACGAACCTGCTGAAATTTGCCCTCGAACTTCTTTTTAGTGTGAAAAAGTAGTGGGTGTAATACCAGCCAAGATACTCTAATAGTTTAATTGTAAAAAACTATTTCGTCTCAGTAGAATGATTTTTGTTTATTTAAAAAGCTATATCTTTCGTTCTACACATACGAACCTGCTGAAATTTGCCATAGAACTTCTTTTTAGTGTGAAAAAGTAGTGGGTGTAATACCAGCCAAGATACTCTAATAGTTTAATTGTAAAAAAATATTTTGTCTCAGTAGAATGATTTTTGTTTATTTAAAAAGCTATATCTTTTCTTCTACACATACGAACCTGCTGAAATTTGCCCTAGAACTTCTTTTTAGTGTGAAAAAGTAGTGGGTGTAATACCAGCCAAGATACTCTAATAGTTTAATTGTAAAAAAATATTTTGTCTCAGTAGAATGATTTTTGTTTATTTAAAAAGCTATATCTTTTCTTCTACACATACGAACCTGCTGAAATTTGCCCTAGAACTTCTTTTTAGTGTGAAAAAGTAGTGGGCGTAATACCAGCCAAGATACTCTAATAGTTTAATTGTAAAAAAATATTTTGTCTCAGTATAATGATTTTTGTTTATTTAAAAAGCTGTATCTTTTCTTCTACACATACGAACCTGCTGAAATTTGCCCTAGAACTTCTTTTTAGTGTGCAAAAGTAGTGGGTGTAATACCAGCCAAGATACTCTAATAGTTTAATTGTAAAAAAATATTTTGTCTCAGTAGAATGATTTTTAATTGTTTAAGAAGCTATATCTTTTCTTCTACACATACGAACTTGCTAAAATTTGCCCTAGAACTTATTTTTAGTGTGAAAAAGTAGTGAGTGTAATACCAGCCAAGATACTCTAATAGTTTAATTGTAAAAAACTATTTTGTTTCAGTAGAATGATTTTTGTTTATTTAAAAAGCTATATCTTTTCTCCTACACATACGAACTTGCTAAAATTTGCCCTAGAACTTCTTTTTAGTGTGAAAAAGTAGTGGGTGTAATACCAGCCAAGATACTCTAATAGTTTAATTGTAAAAAAATATTTTGTCTCAGTAGAATGATTTTTGATTATTTAAAAAGCTATATCTTTTGTTCTACACATACGAACCTGCTGAAATTTGCCATAGAACTTCTTTTTAGTGTGAAAAAGTAGTGGGTGTAATACCAGCCAAGATACTCTAATAGTTTAATTGTAAAAAAATATTTTGTCTCAGTAGAATGATTTTTGTTTATTTAAAAAGCTATATCTTTTCTTCTACACATACGAACCTGCTGAAATTTGCCCTAGAACTTCTTTTTAGTGTGAAAAAGTAGTGGGTGTAATACCAGCCAAGATACTCTAATAGTTTAATTGTAAAAAAATATTTTGTCTCAGTAGAATGATTTTTGTTTATTTAAAAAGCTATATCTTTTCTTCTACACATACGAACCTGCTGAAATTTGCCCTAGAACTTCTTTTTAGTGTGAAAAAGTAGTGGGTGTAATACCAGCCAAGATACTCTAATAGTTTAATTGTAAAAAAATATTTTGTCTCAGTATAATGATTTTTGTTTATTTAAAAAGCTATATCTTTTCTTCTACACATACGAACCTGCTGAAATTTGCCCTAGAACTTATTTTTAGTGTGCAAAAGTAGTGGGTGTAATACCAGCCAAGATACTCTAATAGTTTAATTGTAAAAAAATATTTTGTCTCAGTATAATGATTTTTGTTTATTTAAAAAGCTATATCTTTTCTTCTACACATACGAACCTGCTGAAATTTGCCCTAGAACTTCTTTTTAGTGTGCAAAAGTAGTGGGTGTAATACCAGCCAAGATACTCTAATAGTTTAATTGTAAAAAAATATTTTGTCTCAGTAGAATGATTTTTAATTGTTTAAGAAGCTATATCTTTTCTTCTACACAAACGAACTTGCTAAAATTTGCCCTAGAACTTCTTTTTAGTGTGAAAAAGTAGTGAGTGTAATACCAGCCAAGATACTCTAATAGTTTAATTGTAAAAAACTATTTTGTCTCAGTAGAATGATTTTTGTTTATTTAAAAAGCTATATCTTTTCTTCTACACATACGAACCTGCTGAAATTTGCCCTCGAACTTCTTTTTAGTGTGAAAAAGTAGTGGGTGTAATACCAGCCAAGATACTCTAATAGTTTAATTGTAAAAAACTATTTCGTCTCAGTAGAATGATTTTTGTTTATTTAAAAAGCTATATCTTTCGTTCTACACATACGAACCTGCTGAAATTTGCCCTCGAACTTCTTTTTAGTGTGAAAAAGTAGTGGGTGTAATACCAGCCAAGATACTCTAATAGTTTAATTGTAAAAAAATATTTTGTCTCAGTAGAATGATTTTTGTTTATTTAAAAAGCTATATCTTTTCTTCTACACATACGAACCTGCTGAAATTTGCCCTAGAACTTCTTTTTAGTGTGAAAAAGTAGTGGGTGTAATACCAGCCAAGATACTCTAATAGTTTAATTGTAAAAAAATATTTTGTCTCAGTAGAATGATTTTTGTTTATTTAAAAAGCTATATCTTTTCTTCTACACATACGAACCTGCTGAAATTTGCCCTAGAACTTCTTTTTAGTGTGAAAAAGTAGTGGGCGTAATACCAGCCAAGATACTCTAATAGTTTAATTGTAAAAAAATATTTTGTCTCAGTATAATGATTTTTGTTTATTTAAAAAGCTATATCTTTTCTTGTACACATACGAACCTGCTGAAATTTGCCCTAGAACTTCTTTTTAGTGTGCAAAAGTAGTGGGTGTAATACCAGCCAAGATACTCTAATAGTTTAATTGTAAAAAAATATTTTGTCTCAGTAGAATGATTTTTAATTGTTTAAGAAGCTATATCTTTTCTTCTACACATACGAACTTGCTAAAATTTGCCCTAGAACTTATTTTTAGTGTGCAAAAGTAGTGGGTGTAATACCAGCCAAGATACTCTAATAGTTTAATTGTAAAAAAATATTTTGTCTCAGTAGAATGATTTTTAATTGTTTAAGAAGCTATATCTTTTCTTCTACACATACGAACTTGCTAAAATTTGCCCTAGAACTTCTTTTTAGTGTGAAAAAGTAGTGAGTGTAATACCAGCCAAGATACTCTAATAGTTTAATTGTAAAAAACTATTTTGTCTCAGTAGAATGATTTTTGTTTATTTAAAAAGCTATATCTTTTCTTCTACACATACGAACCTGCTGAAATTTGCCCTCGAACTTCTTTTTAGTGTGAAAAAGTAGTGGGTGTAATACCAGCCAAGATACTCTAATAGTTTAATTGTAAAAAACTATTTCGTCTCAGTAGAATGATTTTTGTTTATTTAAAAAGCTATATCTTTCGTTCTACACATACGAACCTGCTGAAATTTGCCATAGAACTTCTTTTTAGTGTGAAAAAGTAGTGGGTGTAATACCAGCCAAGATACTCTAATAGTTTAATTGTAAAAAAATATTTTGTCTCAGTAGAATGATTTTTGTTTATTTAAAAAGCTATATCTTTTCTTCTACACATACGAACCTGCTGAAATTTGCCCTAGAACTTCTTTTTAGTGTGAAAAAGTAGTGGGTGTAATACCAGCCAAGATACTCTAATAGTTTAATTGTAAAAAAATATTTTGTCTCAGTAGAATGATTTTTGTTTATTTAAAAAGCTATATCTTTTCTTCTACACATACGAACCTGCTGAAATTTGCCCTAGAACTTCTTTTTAGTGTGAAAAAGTAGTGGGTGTAATACCAGCCAAGATACTCTAATAGTTTAATTGTAAAAAAATATTTTGTCTCAGTATAATGATTTTTGTTTATTTAAAAAGCTATATCTTTTCTTCTACACATACGAACCTGCTGAAATTTGCCCTAGAACTTCTTTTTAGTGTGCAAAAGTAGTGGGTGTAATACCAGCCAAGATACTCTAATAGTTTAATTGTAAAAAAATATTTTGTCTCAGTAGAATGATTTTTAATTGTTTAAGAAGCTATATCTTTTCTTCTACACATACGAACTTGCTAAAATTTGCCCTAGAACTTCTTTTTAGTGTGAAAAAGTAGTGAGTGTAATACCAGCCAAGATACTCTAATAGTTTAATTGTAAAAAACTATTTTGTCTCAGTAGAATGATTTTTGTTTATTTAAAAAGCTATATCTTTTCTTCTACACATACGAACCTGCTGAAATTTGCCCTCGAACTTCTTTTTAGTGTGAAAAAGTAGTGGGTGTAATACCAGCCAAGATACTCTAATAGTTTAATTGTAAAAAACTATTTCGTCTCAGTAGAATGATTTTTGTTTATTTAAAAAGCTATATCTTTCGTTCTACACATACGAACCTGCTGAAATTTGCCATAGAACTTCTTTTTAGTGTGAAAAAGTAGTGGGTGTAATACCAGCCAAGATACTCTAATAGTTTAATTGTAAAAAAATATTTTGTCTCAGTAGAATGATTTTTGTTTATTTAAAAAGCTATATCTTTTCTTCTACACATACGAACCTGCTGAAATTTGCCCTAGAACTTCTTTTTAGTGTGAAAAAGTAGTGGGTGTAATACCAGCCAAGATACTCTAATAGTTTAATTGTAAAAAAATATTTTGTCTCAGTAGAATGATTTTTGTTTATTTAAAAAGCTATATCTTTTCTTCTACACATACGAACCTGCTGAAATTTGCCCTAGAACTTCTTTTTAGTGTGAAAAAGTAGTGGGCGTAATACCAGCCAAGATACTCTAATAGTTTAATTGTAAAAAAATATTTTGTCTCAGTATAATGATTTTTGTTTATTTAAAAAGCTGTATCTTTTCTTCTACACATACGAACTTGCTGAAATTTGCCCTAGAACTTCTTTTTAGTGTGCAAAAGTAGTGGGTGTAATACCAGCCAAGATACTCTAATAGTTTAATTGTAAAAAAATATTTTGTCTCAGTAGAATGATTTTTAATTGTTTAAGAAGCTATATCTTTTCTTCTACACATACGAACTTGCTAAAATTTGCCCTAGAACTTCTTTTTAGTGTGAAAAAGTAGTGGGTGTAATACCAGCCAAGATACTCTAATAGTTTAATTGTAAAAAAATATTTTGTCTCAGTAGAATGATTTTTGATTATTTAAAAAGCTATATCTTTTGTTCTACACATACGAACCTGCTGAAATTTGCCATAGAACTTCTTTTTAGTGTGAAAAAGTAGTGGGTGTAATACCAGCCAAGATACTCTAATAGTTTAATTGTAAAAAAATATTTTGTCTCAGTAGAATGATTTTTGTTTATTTAAAAAGCTATATCTTTTCTTCTACACATACGAACCTGCTGAAATTTGCCCTAGAACTTCTTTTTAGTGTGAAAAAGTAGTGGGTGTAATACCAGCCAAGATACTCTAATAGTTTAATTGTAAAAAAATATTTTGTCTCAGTAGAATGATTTTTGTTTATTTAAAAAGCTATATCTTTTCTTCTACACATACGAACCTGCTGAAATTTGCCCTAGAACTTCTTTTTAGTGTGAAAAAGTAGTGGGTGTAATACCAGCCAAGATACTCTAATAGTTTAATTGTAAAAAAATATTTTGTCTCAGTATAATGATTTTTGTTTATTTAAAAAGCTATATCTTTTCTTCTACACATACGAACCTGCTGAAATTTGCCCTAGAACTTATTTTTAGTGTGCAAAAGTAGTGGGTGTAATACCAGCCAAGATACTCTAATAGTTTAATTGTAAAAAAATATTTTGTCTCAGTATAATGATTTTTGTTTATTTAAAAAGCTATATCTTTTCTTCTACACATACGAACCTGCTGAAATTTGCCCTAGAACTTATTTTTAGTGTGCAAAAGTAGTGGGTGTAATACCAGCCAAGATACTCTAATAGTTTAATTGTAAAAAAATATTTTGTCTCAGTATAATGATTTTTGTTTATTTAAAAAGCTATATCTTTTCTTCTACACATACGAACCTGCTGAAATTTGCCCTAGAACTTCTTTTTAGTGTGCAAAAGTAGTGGGTGTAATACCAGCCAAGATACTCTAATAGTTTAATTGTAAAAAAATATTTTGTCTCAGTAGAATGATTTTTAATTGTTTAAGAAGCTATATCTTTTCTTCTACACATACGAACTTGCTAAAATTTGCCCTAGAACTTCTTTTTAGTGTGAAAAAGTAGTGAGTGTAATACCAGCCAAGATACTCTAATAGTTTAATTGTAAAAAACTATTTTGTCTCAGTAGAATGATTTTTGTTTATTTAAAAAGCTATATCTTTTCTTCTACACATACGAACCTGCTGAAATTTGCCCTCGAACTTCTTTTTAGTGTGAAAAAGTAGTGGGTGTAATACCAGCCAAGATACTCTAATAGTTTAATTGTAAAAAACTATTTCGTCTCAGTAGAATGATTTTTGTTTATTTAAAAAGCTATATCTTTCGTTCTACACATACGAACCTGCTGAAATTTGCCATAGAACTTCTTTTTAGTGTGAAAAAGTAGTGGGTGTAATACCAGCCAAGATACTCTAATAGTTTAATTGTAAAAAAATATTTTGTCTCAGTAGAATGATTTTTGTTTATTTAAAAAGCTATATCTTTTCTTCTACACATACGAACCTGCTGAAATTTGCCCTAGAACTTCTTTTTAGTGTGAAAAAGTAGTGGGTGTAATACCAGCCAAGATACTCTAATAGTTTAATTGTAAAAAAATATTTTGTCTCAGTAGAATGATTTTTGTTTATTTAAAAAGCTATATCTTTTCTTCTACACATACGAACCTGCTGAAATTTGCCCTAGAACTTCTTTTTAGTGTGAAAAAGTAGTGGGTGTAATACCAGCCAAGATACTCTAATAGTTTAATTGTAAAAAAATATTTTGTCTCAGTATAATGATTTTTGTTTATTTAAAAAGCTATATCTTTTCTTCTACACATACGAACCTGCTGAAATTTGCCCTAGAACTTCTTTTTAGTGTGCAAAAGTAGTGGGTGTAATACCAGCCAAGATACTCTAATAGTTTAATTGTAAAAAAATATTTTGTCTCAGTAGAATGATTTTTAATTGTTTAAGAAGCTATATCTTTTCTTCTACACATACGAACTTGCTAAAATTTGCCCTAGAACTTCTTTTTAGTGTGAAAAAGTAGTGAGTGTAATACCAGCCAAGATACTCTAATAGTTTAATTGTAAAAAACTATTTTGTCTCAGTAGAATGATTTTTGTTTATTTAAAAAGCTATATCTTTTCTTCTACACATACGAACCTGCTGAAATTTGCCCTCGAACTTCTTTTTAGTGTGAAAAAGTAGTGGGTGTAATACCAGCCAAGATACTCTAATAGTTTAATTGTAAAAAACTATTTCGTCTCAGTAGAATGATTTTTGTTTATTTAAAAAGCTATATCTTTCGTTCTACACATACGAACCTGCTGAAATTTGCCATAGAACTTCTTTTTAGTGTGAAAAAGTAGTGGGTGTAATACCAGCCAAGATACTCTAATAGTTTAATTGTAAAAAAATATTTTGTCTCAGTAGAATGATTTTTGTTTATTTAAAAAGCTATATCTTTTCTTCTACACATACGAACCTGCTGAAATTTGCCCTAGAACTTCTTTTTAGTGTGAAAAAGTAGTGGGTGTAATACCAGCCAAGATACTCTAATAGTTTAATTGTAAAAAAATATTTTGTCTCAGTAGAATGATTTTTGTTTATTTAAAAAGCTATATCTTTTCTTCTACACATACGAACCTGCTGAAATTTGCCCTAGAACTTCTTTTTAGTGTGAAAAAGTAGTGGGCGTAATACCAGCCAAGATACTCTAATAGTTTAATTGTAAAAAAATATTTTGTCTCAGTATAATGATTTTTGTTTATTTAAAAAGCTGTATCTTTTCTTCTACACATACGAACCTGCTGAAATTTGCCCTAGAACTTCTTTTTAGTGTGCAAAAGTAGTGGGTGTAATACCAGCCAAGATACTCTAATAGTTTAATTGTAAAAAAATATTTTGTCTCAGTAGAATGATTTTTAATTGTTTAAGAAGCTATATCTTTTCTTCTACACATACGAACTTGCTAAAATTTGCCCTAGAACTTATTTTTAGTGTGAAAAAGTAGTGAGTGTAATACCAGCCAAGATACTCTAATAGTTTAATTGTAAAAAACTATTTTGTTTCAGTAGAATGATTTTTGTTTATTTAAAAAGCTATATCTTTTCTCCTACACATACGAACTTGCTAAAATTTGCCCTAGAACTTCTTTTTAGTGTGAAAAAGTAGTGGGTGTAATACCAGCCAAGATACTCTAATAGTTTAATTGTAAAAAAATATTTTGTCTCAGTAGAATGATTTTTGATTATTTAAAAAGCTATATCTTTTGTTCTACACATACGAACCTGCTGAAATTTGCCATAGAACTTCTTTTTAGTGTGAAAAAGTAGTGGGTGTAATACCAGCCAAGATACTCTAATAGTTTAATTGTAAAAAAATATTTTGTCTCAGTAGAATGATTTTTGTTTATTTAAAAAGCTATATCTTTTCTTCTACACATACGAACCTGCTGAAATTTGCCCTAGAACTTCTTTTTAGTGTGAAAAAGTAGTGGGTGTAATACCAGCCAAGATACTCTAATAGTTTAATTGTAAAAAAATATTTTGTCTCAGTAGAATGATTTTTGTTTATTTAAAAAGCTATATCTTTTCTTCTACACATACGAACCTGCTGAAATTTGCCCTAGAACTTCTTTTTAGTGTGAAAAAGTAGTGGGTGTAATACCAGCCAAGATACTCTAATAGTTTAATTGTAAAAAAATATTTTGTCTCAGTATAATGATTTTTGTTTATTTAAAAAGCTATATCTTTTCTTCTACACATACGAACCTGCTGAAATTTGCCCTAGAACTTATTTTTAGTGTGCAAAAGTAGTGGGTGTAATACCAGCCAAGATACTCTAATAGTTTAATTGTAAAAAAATATTTTGTCTCAGTATAATGATTTTTGTTTATTTAAAAAGCTATATCTTTTCTTCTACACATACGAACCTGCTGAAATTTGCCCTAGAACTTCTTTTTAGTGTGCAAAAGTAGTGGGTGTAATACCAGCCAAGATACTCTAATAGTTTAATTGTAAAAAAATATTTTGTCTCAGTAGAATGATTTTTAATTGTTTAAGAAGCTATATCTTTTCTTCTACACAAACGAACTTGCTAAAATTTGCCCTAGAACTTCTTTTTAGTGTGAAAAAGTAGTGAGTGTAATACCAGCCAAGATACTCTAATAGTTTAATTGTAAAAAACTATTTTGTCTCAGTAGAATGATTTTTGTTTATTTAAAAAGCTATATCTTTTCTTCTACACATACGAACCTGCTGAAATTTGCCCTCGAACTTCTTTTTAGTGTGAAAAAGTAGTGGGTGTAATACCAGCCAAGATACTCTAATAGTTTAATTGTAAAAAACTATTTCGTCTCAGTAGAATGATTTTTGTTTATTTAAAAAGCTATATCTTTCGTTCTACACATACGAACCTGCTGAAATTTGCCCTCGAACTTCTTTTTAGTGTGAAAAAGTAGTGGGTGTAATACCAGCCAAGATACTCTAATAGTTTAATTGTAAAAAAATATTTTGTCTCAGTAGAATGATTTTTGTTTATTTAAAAAGCTATATCTTTTCTTCTACACATACGAACCTGCTGAAATTTGCCCTAGAACTTCTTTTTAGTGTGAAAAAGTAGTGGGTGTAATACCAGCCAAGATACTCTAATAGTTTAATTGTAAAAAAATATTTTGTCTCAGTAGAATGATTTTTGTTTATTTAAAAAGCTATATCTTTTCTTCTACACATACGAACCTGCTGAAATTTGCCCTAGAACTTCTTTTTAGTGTGAAAAAGTAGTGGGCGTAATACCAGCCAAGATACTCTAATAGTTTAATTGTAAAAAAATATTTTGTCTCAGTATAATGATTTTTGTTTATTTAAAAAGCTATATCTTTTCTTGTACACATACGAACCTGCTGAAATTTGCCCTAGAACTTCTTTTTAGTGTGCAAAAGTAGTGGGTGTAATACCAGCCAAGATACTCTAATAGTTTAATTGTAAAAAAATATTTTGTCTCAGTAGAATGATTTTTAATTGTTTAAGAAGCTATATCTTTTCTTCTACACATACGAACTTGCTAAAATTTGCCCTAGAACTTATTTTTAGTGTGCAAAAGTAGTGGGTGTAATACCAGCCAAGATACTCTAATAGTTTAATTGTAAAAAAATATTTTGTCTCAGTAGAATGATTTTTAATTGTTTAAGAAGCTATATCTTTTCTTCTACACATACGAACTTGCTAAAATTTGCCCTAGAACTTCTTTTTAGTGTGAAAAAGTAGTGAGTGTAATACCAGCCAAGATACTCTAATAGTTTAATTGTAAAAAACTATTTTGTCTCAGTAGAATGATTTTTGTTTATTTAAAAAGCTATATCTTTTCTTCTACACATACGAACCTGCTGAAATTTGCCCTCGAACTTCTTTTTAGTGTGAAAAAGTAGTGGGTGTAATACCAGCCAAGATACTCTAATAGTTTAATTGTAAAAAACTATTTCGTCTCAGTAGAATGATTTTTGTTTATTTAAAAAGCTATATCTTTCGTTCTACACATACGAACCTGCTGAAATTTGCCATAGAACTTCTTTTTAGTGTGAAAAAGTAGTGGGTGTAATACCAGCCAAGATACTCTAATAGTTTAATTGTAAAAAAATATTTTGTCTCAGTAGAATGATTTTTGTTTATTTAAAAAGCTATATCTTTTCTTCTACACATACGAACCTGCTGAAATTTGCCCTAGAACTTCTTTTTAGTGTGAAAAAGTAGTGGGTGTAATACCAGCCAAGATACTCTAATAGTTTAATTGTAAAAAAATATTTTGTCTCAGTAGAATGATTTTTGTTTATTTAAAAAGCTATATCTTTTCTTCTACACATACGAACCTGCTGAAATTTGCCCTAGAACTTCTTTTTAGTGTGAAAAAGTAGTGGGTGTAATACCAGCCAAGATACTCTAATAGTTTAATTGTAAAAAAATATTTTGTCTCAGTATAATGATTTTTGTTTATTTAAAAAGCTATATCTTTTCTTCTACACATACGAACCTGCTGAAATTTGCCCTAGAACTTCTTTTTAGTGTGCAAAAGTAGTGGGTGTAATACCAGCCAAGATACTCTAATAGTTTAATTGTAAAAAAATATTTTGTCTCAGTAGAATGATTTTTAATTGTTTAAGAAGCTATATCTTTTCTTCTACACATACGAACTTGCTAAAATTTGCCCTAGAACTTCTTTTTAGTGTGAAAAAGTAGTGAGTGTAATACCAGCCAAGATACTCTAATAGTTTAATTGTAAAAAACTATTTTGTCTCAGTAGAATGATTTTTGTTTATTTAAAAAGCTATATCTTTTCTTCTACACATACGAACCTGCTGAAATTTGCCCTCGAACTTCTTTTTAGTGTGAAAAAGTAGTGGGTGTAATACCAGCCAAGATACTCTAATAGTTTAATTGTAAAAAACTATTTCGTCTCAGTAGAATGATTTTTGTTTATTTAAAAAGCTATATCTTTCGTTCTACACATACGAACCTGCTGAAATTTGCCATAGAACTTCTTTTTAGTGTGAAAAAGTAGTGGGTGTAATACCAGCCAAGATACTCTAATAGTTTAATTGTAAAAAAATATTTTGTCTCAGTAGAATGATTTTTGTTTATTTAAAAAGCTATATCTTTTCTTCTACACATACGAACCTGCTGAAATTTGCCCTAGAACTTCTTTTTAGTGTGAAAAAGTAGTGGGTGTAATACCAGCCAAGATACTCTAATAGTTTAATTGTAAAAAAATATTTTGTCTCAGTAGAATGATTTTTGTTTATTTAAAAAGCTATATCTTTTCTTCTACACATACGAACCTGCTGAAATTTGCCCTAGAACTTCTTTTTAGTGTGAAAAAGTAGTGGGCGTAATACCAGCCAAGATACTCTAATAGTTTAATTGTAAAAAAATATTTTGTCTCAGTATAATGATTTTTGTTTATTTAAAAAGCTGTATCTTTTCTTCTACACATACGAACTTGCTGAAATTTGCCCTAGAACTTCTTTTTAGTGTGCAAAAGTAGTGGGTGTAATACCAGCCAAGATACTCTAATAGTTTAATTGTAAAAAAATATTTTGTCTCAGTAGAATGATTTTTAATTGTTTAAGAAGCTATATCTTTTCTTCTACACATACGAACTTGCTAAAATTTGCCCTAGAACTTCTTTTTAGTGTGAAAAAGTAGTGGGTGTAATACCAGCCAAGATACTCTAATAGTTTAATTGTAAAAAAATATTTTGTCTCAGTAGAATGATTTTTGATTATTTAAAAAGCTATATCTTTTGTTCTACACATACGAACCTGCTGAAATTTGCCATAGAACTTCTTTTTAGTGTGAAAAAGTAGTGGGTGTAATACCAGCCAAGATACTCTAATAGTTTAATTGTAAAAAAATATTTTGTCTCAGTAGAATGATTTTTGTTTATTTAAAAAGCTATATCTTTTCTTCTACACATACGAACCTGCTGAAATTTGCCCTAGAACTTCTTTTTAGTGTGAAAAAGTAGTGGGTGTAATACCAGCCAAGATACTCTAATAGTTTAATTGTAAAAAAATATTTTGTCTCAGTAGAATGATTTTTGTTTATTTAAAAAGCTATATCTTTTCTTCTACACATACGAACCTGCTGAAATTTGCCCTAGAACTTCTTTTTAGTGTGAAAAAGTAGTGGGTGTAATACCAGCCAAGATACTCTAATAGTTTAATTGTAAAAAAATATTTTGTCTCAGTATAATGATTTTTGTTTATTTAAAAAGCTATATCTTTTCTTCTACACATACGAACCTGCTGAAATTTGCCCTAGAACTTATTTTTAGTGTGCAAAAGTAGTGGGTGTAATACCAGCCAAGATACTCTAATAGTTTAATTGTAAAAAAATATTTTGTCTCAGTATAATGATTTTTGTTTATTTAAAAAGCTATATCTTTTCTTCTACACATACGAACCTGCTGAAATTTGCCCTAGAACTTCTTTTTAGTGTGCAAAAGTAGTGGGTGTAATACCAGCCAAGATACTCTAATAGTTTAATTGTAAAAAAATATTTTGTCTCAGTAGAATGATTTTTAATTGTTTAAGAAGCTATATCTTTTCTTCTACACATACGAACTTGCTAAAATTTGCCCTAGAACTTCTTTTTAGTGTGAAAAAGTAGTGAGTGTAATACCAGCCAAGATACTCTAATAGTTTAATTGTAAAAAACTATTTTGTCTCAGTAGAATGATTTTTGTTTATTTAAAAAGCTATATCTTTTCTTCTACACATACGAACCTGCTGAAATTTGCCCTCGAACTTCTTTTTAGTGTGAAAAAGTAGTGGGTGTAATACCAGCCAAGATACTCTAATAGTTTAATTGTAAAAAACTATTTCGTCTCAGTAGAATGATTTTTGTTTATTTAAAAAGCTATATCTTTCGTTCTACACATACAAACCTGCTGAAATTTGCCCTCGAACTTCTTTTTAGTGTGAAAAAGTAGTGGGTGTAATACCAGCCAAGATACTCTAATAGTTTAATTGTAAAAAAATATTTTGTCTCAGTAGAATGATTTTTGTTTATTTAAAAAGCTATATCTTTTCTTCTACACATACGAACCTGCTGAAATTTGCCCTAGAACTTCTTT
The DNA here is from genome assembly GCA_963855955.1 of Luperina nickerlii. NCBI lineage: Eukaryota > Metazoa > Arthropoda > Insecta > Lepidoptera > Noctuidae > Luperina > Luperina nickerlii. The sequence goes on from OY979663.1 coordinate 10,655,723, forward strand.
TTAGTGTGAAAAAGTAGTGGGTGTAATACCAGCCAAGATACTCTAATAGTTTAATTGTAAAAAAATATTTTGTCTCAGTAGAATGATTTTTGTTTATTTAAAAAGCTATATCTTTTCTTCTACACATACGAACCTGCTGAAATTTGCCCTAGAACTTCTTTTTAGTGTGAAAAAGTAGTGGGCGTAATACCAGCCAAGATACTCTAATAGTTTAATTGTAAAAAAATATTTTGTCTCAGTATAATGATTTTTGTTTATTTAAAAAGCTATATCTTTTCTTGTACACATACGAACCTGCTGAAATTTGCCCTAGAACTTCTTTTTAGTGTGCAAAAGTAGTGGGTGTAATACCAGCCAAGATACTCTAATAGTTTAATTGTAAAAAAATATTTTGTCTCAGTAGAATGATTTTTAATTGTTTAAGAAGCTATATCTTTTCTTCTACACATACGAACTTGCTAAAATTTGCCCTAGAACTTATTTTTAGTGTGAAAAAGTAGTGAGTGTAATACCAGCCAAGATACTCTAATAGTTTAATTGTAAAAAACTATTTTGTCTCAGTAGAATGATTTTTGTTTATTTAAAAAGCTATATCTTTTCTCCTACACATACGAACTTGCTAAAATTTGCCCTAGAACTTCTTTTTAGTGTGAAAAAGTAGTGGGTGTAATACCAGCCAAGATACTCTAATAGTTTAATTGTAAAAAAATATTTTGTCTCAGTAGAATGATTTTTGATTATTTAAAAAGCTATATCTTTTCTTCTACACATACGAACTTGCGAAAATTTGCCCTAGAACTTCTTTTTAGTGTGAAAAAGTGGTGAGTGTAATACCAGCCAAGATACTCTAATAGTTTAATTGTAAAAAAATATTTTGTCTCAGTAGAATGATTTTTGATTATTTAAAAAGCTATATCTTTTCTTCTACACATACGAATTTGCTGAAATTTGCCCTAGAACTTCTTTTTAGTGTGAAAAAGTGGTGAGTGTAATACCAGCCAAGATACTCTAATAGTTTAATTGTAAAAAACTATTTTGTCTCAGTAGAATGATTTTTGATTATTTAAAAAGCTATATCTTTTCTTCTACACATACGAACTTGCTAAAATTTGCCCTAGAACTTCTTTTTAGTGTGAAAAAGTGGTGAGTGTAATACCAGCCAAGATACTCTAATAGTTTAATTGTAAAAAAATATTTTGTCTCAGTAGAATGACTTTTGTTTATTTAAAAAGCTATATCTTTTCTTCTACACATACGAACCTGCTGAAATTTGCCCTAGAACTTCTTTTTAGTGTGAAAAAGTAGTGGGTGTAATACCAGCCAAGATACTCTAATAGTTTAATTGTAAAAAACTATTTTGTCTCAGTAGAATGATTTTTGTTTATTTAAAAAGCTATATCTTTTCTTCTACACATACGAACCTGCTGAAATTTGCCCTCGAACTTCTTTTTAGTGTGAAAAAGTAGTGGGTGTAATACCAGCCAAGATACTCTAATAGTTTAATTGTAAAAAACTATTTCGTCTCAGTAGAATGATTTTTGTTTATTTAAAAAGCTATATCTTTCGTTCTACACATACGAACCTGCTGAAATTTGCCCTCGAACTTCTTTTTAGTGTGAAAAAGTAGTGGGTGTAATACCAGCCAAGATACTCTAATAGTTTAATTGTAAAAAAATATTTTGTCTCAGTAGAATGATTTTTGTTTATTTAAAAAGCTATATCTTTTCTTCTACACATACGAACCTGCTGAAATTTGCCCTAGAACTTCTTTTTAGTGTGAAAAAGTAGTGGGTGTAATACCAGCCAAGATACTCTAATAGTTTAATTGTAAAAAAATATTTTGTCTCAGTAGAATGATTTTTAATTGTTTAAGAAGCTATATCTTTTCTTCTACACATACGAACTTGCTAAAATTTGCCCTAGAACTTATTTTTAGTGTGCAAAAGTAGTGGGTGTAATACCAGCCAAGATACTCTAATAGTTTAATTGTAAAAAAATATTTTGTCTCAGTAGAATGATTTTTAATTGTTTAAGAAGCTATATCTTTTCTTCTACACATACGAACTTGCTAAAATTTGCCCTAGAACTTCTTTTTAGTGTGAAAAAGTAGTGAGTGTAATACCAGCCAAGATACTCTAATAGTTTAATTGTAAAAAACTATTTTGTCTCAGTAGAATGATTTTTGTTTATTTAAAAAGCTATATCTTTTCTTCTACACATACGAACCTGCTGAAATTTGCCCTCGAACTTCTTTTTAGTGTGAAAAAGTAGTGGGTGTAATACCAGCCAAGATACTCTAATAGTTTAATTGTAAAAAACTATTTCGTCTCAGTAGAATGATTTTTGTTTATTTAAAAAGCTATATCTTTCGTTCTACACATACGAACCTGCTGAAATTTGCCATAGAACTTCTTTTTAGTGTGAAAAAGTAGTGGGTGTAATACCAGCCAAGATACTCTAATAGTTTAATTGTAAAAAAATATTTTGTCTCAGTAGAATGATTTTTGTTTATTTAAAAAGCTATATCTTTTCTTCTACACATACGAACCTGCTGAAATTTGCCCTAGAACTTCTTTTTAGTGTGAAAAAGTAGTGGGTGTAATACCAGCCAAGATACTCTAATAGTTTAATTGTAAAAAAATATTTTGTCTCAGTAGAATGATTTTTGTTTATTTAAAAAGCTATATCTTTTCTTCTACACATACGAACCTGCTGAAATTTGCCCTAGAACTTCTTTTTAGTGTGAAAAAGTAGTGGGTGTAATACCAGCCAAGATACTCTAATAGTTTAATTGTAAAAAAATATTTTGTCTCAGTATAATGATTTTTGTTTATTTAAAAAGCTATATCTTTTCTTCTACACATACGAACCTGCTGAAATTTGCCCTAGAACTTCTTTTTAGTGTGCAAAAGTAGTGGGTGTAATACCAGCCAAGATACTCTAATAGTTTAATTGTAAAAAAATATTTTGTCTCAGTAGAATGATTTTTAATTGTTTAAGAAGCTATATCTTTTCTTCTACACATACGAACTTGCTAAAATTTGCCCTAGAACTTCTTTTTAGTGTGAAAAAGTAGTGAGTGTAATACCAGCCAAGATACTCTAATAGTTTAATTGTAAAAAACTATTTTGTCTCAGTAGAATGATTTTTGTTTATTTAAAAAGCTATATCTTTTCTTCTACACATACGAACCTGCTGAAATTTGCCCTCGAACTTCTTTTTAGTGTGAAAAAGTAGTGGGTGTAATACCAGCCAAGATACTCTAATAGTTTAATTGTAAAAAACTATTTCGTCTCAGTAGAATGATTTTTGTTTATTTAAAAAGCTATATCTTTCGTTCTACACATACGAACCTGCTGAAATTTGCCATAGAACTTCTTTTTAGTGTGAAAAAGTAGTGGGTGTAATACCAGCCAAGATACTCTAATAGTTTAATTGTAAAAAAATATTTTGTCTCAGTAGAATGATTTTTGTTTATTTAAAAAGCTATATCTTTTCTTCTACACATACGAACCTGCTGAAATTTGCCCTAGAACTTCTTTTTAGTGTGAAAAAGTAGTGGGTGTAATACCAGCCAAGATACTCTAATAGTTTAATTGTAAAAAAATATTTTGTCTCAGTAGAATGATTTTTGTTTATTTAAAAAGCTATATCTTTTCTTCTACACATACGAACCTGCTGAAATTTGCCCTAGAACTTCTTTTTAGTGTGAAAAAGTAGTGGGCGTAATACCAGCCAAGATACTCTAATAGTTTAATTGTAAAAAAATATTTTGTCTCAGTATAATGATTTTTGTTTATTTAAAAAGCTGTATCTTTTCTTCTACACATACGAACTTGCTGAAATTTGCCCTAGAACTTCTTTTTAGTGTGCAAAAGTAGTGGGTGTAATACCAGCCAAGATACTCTAATAGTTTAATTGTAAAAAAATATTTTGTCTCAGTAGAATGATTTTTAATTGTTTAAGAAGCTATATCTTTTCTTCTACACATACGAACTTGCTAAAATTTGCCCTAGAACTTATTTTTAGTGTGAAAAAGTAGTGAGTGTAATACCAGCCAAGATACTCTAATAGTTTAATTGTAAAAAACTATTTTGTTTCAGTAGAATGATTTTTGTTTATTTAAAAAGCTATATCTTTTCTCCTACACATACGAACTTGCTAAAATTTGCCCTAGAACTTCTTTTTAGTGTGAAAAAGTAGTGGGTGTAATACCAGCCAAGATACTCTAATAGTTTAATTGTAAAAAAATATTTTGTCTCAGTAGAATGATTTTTGATTATTTAAAAAGCTATATCTTTTGTTCTACACATACGAACCTGCTGAAATTTGCCATAGAACTTCTTTTTAGTGTGAAAAAGTAGTGGGTGTAATACCAGCCAAGATACTCTAATAGTTTAATTGTAAAAAAATATTTTGTCTCAGTAGAATGATTTTTGTTTATTTAAAAAGCTATATCTTTTCTTCTACACATACGAACCTGCTGAAATTTGCCCTAGAACTTCTTTTTAGTGTGAAAAAGTAGTGGGTGTAATACCAGCCAAGATACTCTAATAGTTTAATTGTAAAAAAATATTTTGTCTCAGTAGAATGATTTTTGTTTATTTAAAAAGCTATATCTTTTCTTCTACACATACGAACCTGCTGAAATTTGCCCTAGAACTTCTTTTTAGTGTGAAAAAGTAGTGGGTGTAATACCAGCCAAGATACTCTAATAGTTTAATTGTAAAAAAATATTTTGTCTCAGTATAATGATTTTTGTTTATTTAAAAAGCTATATCTTTTCTTCTACACATACGAACCTGCTGAAATTTGCCCTAGAACTTATTTTTAGTGTGCAAAAGTAGTGGGTGTAATACCAGCCAAGATACTCTAATAGTTTAATTGTAAAAAAATATTTTGTCTCAGTATAATGATTTTTGTTTATTTAAAAAGCTATATCTTTTCTTCTACACATACGAACCTGCTGAAATTTGCCCTAGAACTTCTTTTTAGTGTGCAAAAGTAGTGGGTGTAATACCAGCCAAGATACTCTAATAGTTTAATTGTAAAAAAATATTTTGTCTCAGTAGAATGATTTTTAATTGTTTAAGAAGCTATATCTTTTCTTCTACACATACGAACTTGCTAAAATTTGCCCTAGAACTTCTTTTTAGTGTGAAAAAGTAGTGAGTGTAATACCAGCCAAGATACTCTAATAGTTTAATTGTAAAAAACTATTTTGTCTCAGTAGAATGATTTTTGTTTATTTAAAAAGCTATATCTTTTCTTCTACACATACGAACCTGCTGAAATTTGCCCTCGAACTTCTTTTTAGTGTGAAAAAGTAGTGGGTGTAATACCAGCCAAGATACTCTAATAGTTTAATTGTAAAAAACTATTTCGTCTCAGTAGAATGATTTTTGTTTATTTAAAAAGCTATATCTTTCGTTCTACACATACGAACCTGCTGAAATTTGCCCTCGAACTTCTTTTTAGTGTGAAAAAGTAGTGGGTGTAATACCAGCCAAGATACTCTAATAGTTTAATTGTAAAAAAATATTTTGTCTCAGTAGAATGATTTTTGTTTATTTAAAAAGCTATATCTTTTCTTCTACACATACGAACCTGCTGAAATTTGCCCTAGAACTTCTTTTTAGTGTGAAAAAGTAGTGGGTGTAATACCAGCCAAGATACTCTAATAGTTTAATTGTAAAAAAATATTTTGTCTCAGTAGAATGATTTTTGTTTATTTAAAAAGCTATATCTTTTCTTCTACACATACGAACCTGCTGAAATTTGCCCTAGAACTTCTTTTTAGTGTGAAAAAGTAGTGGGCGTAATACCAGCCAAGATACTCTAATAGTTTAATTGTAAAAAAATATTTTGTCTCAGTATAATGATTTTTGTTTATTTAAAAAGCTATATCTTTTCTTGTACACATACGAACCTGCTGAAATTTGCCCTAGAACTTCTTTTTAGTGTGCAAAAGTAGTGGGTGTAATACCAGCCAAGATACTCTAATAGTTTAATTGTAAAAAAATATTTTGTCTCAGTAGAATGATTTTTAATTGTTTAAGAAGCTATATCTTTTCTTCTACACATACGAACTTGCTAAAATTTGCCCTAGAACTTATTTTTAGTGTGAAAAAGTAGTGAGTGTAATACCAGCCAAGATACTCTAATAGTTTAATTGTAAAAAACTATTTTGTCTCAGTAGAATGATTTTTGTTTATTTAAAAAGCTATATCTTTTCTCCTACACATACGAACTTGCTAAAATTTGCCCTAGAACTTCTTTTTAGTGTGAAAAAGTAGTGGGTGTAATACCAGCCAAGATACTCTAATAGTTTAATTGTAAAAAAATATTTTGTCTCAGTAGAATGATTTTTGATTATTTAAAAAGCTATATCTTTTCTTCTACACATACGAACTTGCGAAAATTTGCCCTAGAACTTCTTTTTAGTGTGAAAAAGTGGTGAGTGTAATACCAGCCAAGATACTCTAATAGTTTAATTGTAAAAAAATATTTTGTCTCAGTAGAATGATTTTTGATTATTTAAAAAGCTATATCTTTTCTTCTACACATACGAATTTGCTGAAATTTGCCCTAGAACTTCTTTTTAGTGTGAAAAAGTGGTGAGTGTAATACCAGCCAAGATACTCTAATAGTTTAATTGTAAAAAACTATTTTGTCTCAGTAGAATGATTTTTGATTATTTAAAAAGCTATATCTTTTCTTCTACACATACGAACTTGCTAAAATTTGCCCTAGAACTTCTTTTTAGTGTGAAAAAGTGGTGAGTGTAATACCAGCCAAGATACTCTAATAGTTTAATTGTAAAAAAATATTTTGTCTCAGTAGAATGACTTTTGTTTATTTAAAAAGCTATATCTTTTCTTCTACACATACGAACCTGCTGAAATTTGCCCTAGAACTTCTTTTTAGTGTGAAAAATTAGTGGGTGTAATACCAGCCAAGATGCTCTAATAGTTTAATTGTAAAAAAATATTTTGTCTCAGTAGAATGATTTTTGATTATTTAAAAAGCTATATCTTTTCTTCTACACATACGAACTTGCTAAAATTTGCCCTAGAACTTCTTTTTAGTGTGAAAAAGTTGTGAGTGTAATACCAGCCAAGATACTCTAATAGTTTAATTGTAAAAAACTATTTTGTCTCAGTAAAATGATTTTTGTTTATTTAAAAAGCTATATCTTTTCTTCTACACATACGAACTTGCTGAAATTTGCCCTAGAACTTCTTTAGTCAGGTTTTATAAGATTCTGGTGGCAAGAACCAGAGTTATGAATTTTTAACACTGAATACCATATCTCTCCCGATAAAAAACGTTTTATACATTGGGAGATGAACGAAAGAAAGAAACAAAGAAAGAAAATACGTTTATGAGTATGTTTTGTATAAAATGTTTGATGCTAATACTAATCCAGTCATTTATTATTGAAAGAGCTGTTTTGGGCCCGGGCCCCACGCTGCGGTTCGTCCCTGGCTTTGATTGCCGCGGCGCGTAGCTGCTAGTTTCAGCCTCATATAAATACTTACCTGCTAAATGTTTTCACAGTTTGCACGAAAAAATTCACGGGTGATAAGAATTAAATGCGCAATACTGAATAAATTGTGCAAATCATCTTATATACTTGGGGTAGAATTAAAAATACGTTATTTTGATTTTTTATTTATTGCCCTTGAAATAAAACGTATAACATAATTATATATTACATAAATACATCTATATTTTTAACTGTTTCTGATTCGAACTGAACTGAACTGTGTGCGCAATGAAACTGCACAGGAATCACGTCATCTCCTTTCTGTATAAAATTTTGTTCAACTATGTGTGTATCCACGAAACCTTTATGAAGTCGACTCTTCTTTTTTGGCTGTGACTTAAACTCAGAGCTCTCCGAATCATTTTGTCTTTTTGAAGAACCTGCAGTGGCTACATTAACATTTTGCGGCTGAAACCAAAATAATACAATTGAAAACAATACGAATAAAATAATGAACAAAAGAAATTATTATTACTATTTTTCTTTAATCGATATCTATCGATAAAACCAACATCCGACCCGACCACATCACTAATTGAGTAGCGAAGAACTTTCGAGAACGAAATAGTGAATACCAATGAATACAATCAATACAAAATAAACTTTATTTTAATCCTATAAGGTTGATTTTAACTAGACGTTCTATTAAATTATTATTAAATTGACATTAATTAAGATTTTATTAGAAAACAAATATAATAGTACTTACCGATGGTACGAAACACCTCCATTTTTAAGATTTTTTCTCCTACTATCATTTTTGCACTCCAAAATGGAACAATACGGCATAGCTACGGAAAAATAAATTTATCGCGAGACTAGTAACTCGACGCGAGGTTAGAACACGACTGGGACCAAGTAAGCGTAACAGCGCTTATTTGTGGCACGCGTGCCACGCCTACTTTGCACTTCCACTGTTTTTTCTGTTCCGTGGTGTTGCGCGCCGCAAATAATGTTTGATACATGGCGACATTAGTTACCACTAGCGCCATCTAGTATCGGGTAGCAGAACTAGTACCTCGGTACTAGGACCTTGACCCTACTTGACCTTTTTCTAAGTACTAGTAATTCCGAGAACTATCGACGTCGAGTCAGTCGGGACCGGTATGTACTCGAACGTTCTAGATGTTTATGTACTAGCTCTGCGGCACTATATAAGGCCGGGTGGGCCGCGAGACACACATAGTTTCGATTAAGCGATACGAGCGATAACATCGAAGGCGATATTCGAGTGCGACTTAAGAGTGATCAGTAAGTGCAATTGTATTTCTTAATTAGTGTGTTTGACTTGTAATTAGTGTTGGTGAGTAAAGTGTCATTTTTTGGTGATTAAATCGGCAGTTTTTATTGTCACGAACCCCAAGCTCGTAACAATTGGTGTCAGAAGCGAGGTTTAAAATGCCGATTTTACCCAAAGACGACATGGAGGGTATCCGTACCCGGAGTCAACGCCAGCAAGAGACAGATCAGAGGCGATTTGGTGGAGCAATGCCACAGGGGTCGGAAGGCCAGCTACCGACCACGGAGGCCGGCTCGTCCACAGCTGCTCCAGCATCATCAGCACCAGATTTTGCTGCTCTGATGATGATGCTGCAGGAGCAGGCTCGCCGACAGGAGGAACAGGCTCGCCGACAGGAGGAGCAGGCTCGCCGACAGGAGGAACAGGCTCGTCGGTTGGAGGAACAGCTCCAGCGGGACAAGGAGGAACAGGCCCGTCGGTTGGAAGAACAGCTGCTGCGTGACAGGGAGGAACAGGCTCGTCGACAGGAGGAACAGGCTCGTCGATTGGAAGAACAGCTCCAGCGGGACAAGGAGGAACAGGCCCGCCGACAGGAGGAACAGGCTCGCCGACAGGAAGAACAGGCTCGTCGGTTGGAGGAACAGCTCCAGCGGGACAAGGAAGAACAGGCCCGCCAACAGGAGGAGCAGGCGCGCCGCCAGGAAGAGCAGATGCTCCTTATAAAGGACCTTCACGCTACCTTCGGGAAAGACATGAAGGAGGTGAAGGATAAGGTTGCTCAACATGACACCCGCCTGTCGGAAGCTGAAATCCGAATCGACCAAGTGAAAAACCAGATGGACAACGTGATGGCTGACGTGAAGCAAACCGTGATGGCTGACGTAAAGAAAACGCTGGATTACCTGAAACTGGGTGATGGAATCGCAGCTCCCGTAGCTACAACACCTTCGCTACGTGGATTCAAAGTGCCACCGTTCGACGGAACTTCTTCCTGGTCGGCCTACAAAATCCAGTTTGAGGCTGTTATGAAGGCGAACGGGTGGAATAAAAGTCAGGCCATGACTGCCCTCACCCTGGGCCTGCGTGACCAGGCCTTAACTGTCCTGGAAGCTCTCGGTAAGGAAGTGACTTACGAGCAGCTCCTTGAGGCATTGGAGGCTCGGTATGGCGACGCTCACCTGGAACACGTGTTTCGGGCGCAGCTCAAGGATCGCGTGCAACGCAGTAACGAAAACCTGCAGCAGTGGGCCCTTGAAGTGGAGAAGCTGGTTCGTAAAGCTTACCAGTCCGTACCTGCGCTTATTGATGGGAACCTGGTGCAGGCATTCATCGACGGCATCCGCGACCTTGAAGTTAGAGCTGCTGTGAGGCTCGGTCACCACGGGACGCTGAAGGACGCCTTGGCCCATGCACTGGAGGTTGAAGCGGTGCGGCAGGATCATCGTTCCCATCGCGTCAGGGAGGTTGCAGCGGCTACAGTTCGCGACCGCAATAAAGGATACAGCCCTAGGTGCTACGGTTGTGGGGAAAGGGGCCACCTTCGATCCAGTTGCCCTAAGCGAACTGCAGAAAGAGAAGACGGCCGATCTCCAGAGGGCAGTGCGGCTAACAGCACCGCCCAACACCAGCAGCAGGGAAACGAGTAATAGCCAGGACTGCGGGGCGGGTGCTGGCTGATGTTCAAAGAGCCCCAAGGATTTCGATCACACAAACCCATGACGGGAACAGCCTAATCATCAAGGGCGAAGTCAACGGAACACCTTGTAAGTTGACCATAGATACAGGAGCCTCTCGCACGGTCGTCAGTTCCCAACTTATAAGTCGGTTCCTTGGGGACTCCGCACACAACCGAGAACACATTAATTTGGTTACAGCCACCGGTCAGCGCATACCCGTCCATGGACAGAAGAAAATGGAGGTGAAGCTAGGCAACAGAATCTACCTGCATAATGTCATTGTGGCTGATATAATGGACGATTGCATCCTGGGCCTTGACTTTATGAGGAAGAATTGTTGCGAGATTGACGTCAAGCAAGGTGTTTTGAAATGTGGACAAGAGGAACTTTTCGTGGAAGGGGCGTTACCAGGAAATGTGTACAGCCTTAAGAAGATTGTTCTTCCGCCGAGATCGGAAACGATTGTGCCGGTTAGTCTTCCTCGGAATCCTGGGCGAACTCCTCGTTGTGTACTCGTGGAAAGGGTAGACAATGACCTTCCATGGAGAGTGGCACGAACTTTGGTCAGAACCACCGACATTTCAGGGGTACGAGTGCTGAACCTTTGTGATCAGGACCAGATTATAGAAAAAGGCACACTACTCGGTACTTGCGAGGAAGTGGATTGGTTGCGTCGATGCCAATATCTATCGACTGGGACCCTCAGCAAGGATGCACAAACGAGAGTGACCACCCTTTTAGAAGACTGCCGCAGCGCTCTGTCCCAAAATGAAATGGTCAAAGCGAAGAAGATGTTACTCAGGTACGCCAATGTTTTCTCGTCAAACGATGCTGACATCGGAAAGACTGGCATAGTTCAACACAAAATAAACACAGGAGAAGAATTGCCTATCCGTCAGCGGCCAAGGAGAATGCCGGTAGCACGTGAAAAGGAAGTGGAAACCATGATTGAGGGAATGGTGAAGGATGGTGTTATTGAACCTTCATCTAGTCCATGGTGTTCACCTGTAGTGCTGGTAAGAAAGAAGGACGGCAGCATGCGGTTTTGTGTTGACTATCGTCGTCTGAACGACGTTACGAAGAAGGACAGCTATCCTTTGCCGAGAATCGATGACACGCTGGACATGCTTACTGGCGTAAAGTGGTTTAGCACGCTGGACCTGAAAAGTGGCTACTGGCAAGTCGAAATTGATCCTAAGGACAGGGAGAAAACTGCATTCTCGACAGGAAAGGGTCTGTGGCAATTTAAAGTTATGCCGTTTGGATTGTGCAATGCTCCGGCAATGTTTGAAAGATTGATGGAACTTGTACTTACCGGGCTAATTGGCGATGCATGCCTGGTCTACTTGGATGACATCATCATCATAGGCCGTACGTTTGAAGAACATCTACAAAACCTGGAACGCGTGCTCATGAAGATCCAGAGTGCCAACCTCAAGTTAAGTCCGAGGAAGTGTTCACTATTCAAACGACAAGTTAGCTTTTTGGGATATGTCGTGTCCGAAGAAGGTATCCGCACGGACCCAGAGAAAATCGCCGCTGTCAAGGATTGGCCAGTTCCAAAAGACAAGACGCAGGTCAGAGCATTTTTAGGTTTGTGCTCTTATTATCGGCGATTTGTCAAGAACTTTGCAGACATAGCCAAACCCCTGCATAAGCTAACCGAGGAGAAGCGACATTTCTGCTGGGATAATAGTTGCGACATCGCATTCCAGGAGCTAAAGGACCGTCTGTGCAATACACCTATTTTGGGATACCCTGATGCGGGCAAGGAATTTATAGTTGACACAGACGCAAGTGACATAGGACTTGGTGGTGTGTTGTCTCAACGGAATGGTGATCAAGAGGTTGTGATAGCGTACTTCAGCAAGTCGTTGTCAAAGCCGGAAAGGAACTATTGTGTTACGAGACGGGAACTGCTTGCTGTGGTAAAGTCATTGCAGTATTTTAGCAAATATCTTCTGGGGCGGAAATTCCACTTACGAACTGACCATGCTGCACTGAAATGGCTATTGCAGTTCAAAAACCCAGAAGGACAAGTTGCGAGATGGATTGAACTACTGCAGGAATACGACTTCGTGGTCGAACATCGCAGCGGAAAATCTCATGGCAACGCAGATGCATTGTCAAGAAGACCTTGTCCTGAAGACTGCAAGCATTGTACTAGGCAGGAGAGTAAGGAAGTGGTACCTGTGAGGATGCTTAAGACAGACCTCAACAACGAGTGGAAGGAAAGCCTACAACGTGCACAGCAGGAAGATTCAGACATCAAGCCGATTCTGGAGTGGATGAAGGCCAGAGCTCCTAAGCCCAGGTGGAGCGACGTCTCAGCGATGAGTTCGGTCACAAAAAGCTATTGGGCCCAATGGGACAGCTTTGTGGTTCAGGATGGAGTCCTGTGCCGTAAATGGGAAAATGCTCGGGGAGACAGCTGTCATTTGCAAATGGTTGTCCCTAAAGCTCAAGTACCGGATGTTCTACAGCTGTACCATAATGGTTGTTCAGGAGGTCATCTGGGAGTAAAACGGACTCTACTGAAGATACGAGAACGGTTTTACTGGGTCCACTGTCGGGACGATGTCGAGGATTGGTGTCGCAAATGTACAAGTTGTGCAGCTGTAAAGGGACCTCAGACTCGTAGTAGGGGTGCATTGAAATTGTACAATGTTGGTGCACCATGGGAGAGGATAGCCCTTGACGTTGCGGGGCCGTTTCCGGAGAGTGAAAGTGGTAACAAGTATTTCATGGTTGTGATGGATTACTTCACGAAGTGGCCGGAAGTCTTCGCCATTCCAAATCAAGAAGCTTCGACAGTTGCGGATAAATTGGTTCATGAAGTCTTCTGTCGTTTTGGAGTACCTTTGGAGATTCACAGTGATCAAGGAAGGAATTTTGAGTCCCAAATATTCCAGGAAACTTGTCGAGTTATGGGTACTCATAAAACAAGAACTACTTCTTACCACCCACAATCCGATGGAATGGTGGAACGATTTAATCAGACACTGGAGAGGTACCTAGCGAAAGTTGTGGAAAATCGGCAACGAGATTGGGACAAGCACATACAACCGTTTTTGTTGTCATATCGAAGTGCTGTCCACGAAAGTACAGCGGTGACACCAGCTTTCGCAAACTTCGGAAGAGAACTACGGCTACCTGCAGACCTGATCACCGGAATACCACCTGATGCCCCACGCAGTGTAACTGATTATGCGAATGATTTGCGGAACAAAATGAATGACATTTATGAGCACGTCAGACAATCGGGCCAGCAAATGTCTGAAAAGATGAAAACCCGTTATGACCGCAAAATGAACAATAAAGGATTCGACGAAGGTTCACTGGTGTGGTTGCACAATCCAGTCCGCAGCAAAGGGAAATCTCCTAAGCTTCAAGCTAAATGGGACGGACCGTACCGGATTGTGACAAAGATCAATGATGTAACCTACCGGATACAGAAAGGTGCAAGAGGTACTCCTAAGATCGTCCATGTGGATCGACTGGCGCGTTATTATGGGGCCAATAATGCTCGGGACGAGCATGTCTAAGGAGGGGGCAGTGTTGCGCGCCGCAAATAATGTTTGATACATGGCGACATTAGTTACCACTAGCGCCATCTAGTATCGGGTAGCAGAACTAGTACCTCGGTACTAGGACCTTGACCCTACTTGACCTTTTTCTAAGTACTAGTAATTCCGAGAACTATCGACGTCGAGTCAGTCGGGACCGGTATGTACTCGAACGTTCTAGATGTTTATGTACTAGCTCTGCGGCACTATATAAGGCCGGGTGGGCCGCGAGACACACATAGTTTCGATTAAGCGATACGAGCGATAACATCGAAGGCGATATTCGAGTGCGACTTAAGAGTGATCAGTAAGTGCAATTGTATTTCTTAATTAGTGTGTTTGACTTGTAATTAGTGTTGGTGAGTAAAGTGTCATTTTTTGGTGATTAAATCGGCAGTTTTTATTGTCACGAACCCCAAGCTCGTAACAATAGTTAATTTTTACGTCATTTTTATTACATTTTAAATGCTAATTTATATTTTATTGTGTGTGGAAAAATCATGTAAGTAGTGTTACTTTTTTTAAATGTTTAACTATGACGACAGTAGTGACGCCGTACGAAGCGCCAGTCAACCTGCCACATCGCTGGATGTCCTAGTGAGATGCCCTCATTGCCCCCAAGCACGTTTTTTTAAGGGTGAACGAGGCTTGAAGGTACATCTGGGGAAGAAACACAAACCTTGTGGGGTTTGTGTTTCATCATGCCCGACAATACCCACTTCGCTACCTAATTCACCCGCTCAACCTTTTTGGAAAACCCTTGCAAAATTAAAAACAGCAACTCCAGTTTTAAAGAGAGTTCCTCGTGGCGCGAGACCATCCGTGGCTTCGAGTTTAGCGCGTTGCATCCGCCTCGCCGCCCGAGAGAACTCTCAAAGTGCTTGGGAGCAATTACTCACATTCCCGTTTAGAATTCTACATGTGCAAAAAAATTTGGCAAACAAAAAAACTTTAACAGCACAAATCAAAGATAATTGTAACATTTCGACCCAAAATTTCGAACCTAAATTAACAGCGCACCTCCCCCAAAGTGGTTTATTGCACCATGTGGAGTCTAAACTAGGCGAGGGTGATATCAGAGGTGCAGCTAGGATCATTTTTAGCAGCGATGTGGTTGCGCCGTACTCTCCAGAGACACTTACAGCTCTGGAGAGCAAACATCCCGCCGCGGCAGATGACCTCTCCTTCCCTGACCCACCCGTTCCGGAATTCAACACACTTGAAATTACAGCTCAACAAGTATGTGCAGCCGTTTGCTCCTTTCGAAGTGGCTCCGCCGGAGGCCTCGACGGCCTGACGCCTCAACACCTAAAGGACTTAATATGTTCAGGCGCCGGGGAGTCTGGTGAGTCCCTTTTGAAGGAGCTGACGGCCCTCATCAATCTCATGCTCTCTGGCAATGTGAACGAAGCCGTCA
This sequence comes from Luperina nickerlii, assembly GCA_963855955.1. NCBI lineage: Eukaryota > Metazoa > Arthropoda > Insecta > Lepidoptera > Noctuidae > Luperina > Luperina nickerlii. The sequence continues at coordinate 10,671,171 of OY979663.1, forward strand.
TTGATATTTTGTATGGGGCAAATTTATGTGCCCTGCGCAAAAAGGATGGCGGCATTCGTCCCATTGCCGTAGGGTCCACTTACCGCCGTATCGCAGCCAAAATTTGCTGTGCCTTTTACAGCGAAACACTAGCCAGCAAATTCCAGCCCCTACAGCTAGGTTTTGGTTCCAAAGGGGGCTGTGAGGCTGCGGTACATGCTTTATCCACTTACCTCAATAGCGATAAAGGTGAGGTCATCCTTAAGGTTGACATTAAGAATGCTTTCAATTCCGTAAACAGGGACACCTTGTTGACAGAAGTTCAAAAAGAAATACCCAAAATTTACAGTTTTCTCTATCAATGTTACAGACAACCCTCTAAATTACTTTATAAAGACCACCTTTTGAAATCAGCCGTTGGTTGCCAACAAGGTGACCCTCTTGGGCCAGTCATTTTTAGTTTGGCAATAAATCCAATTATTCGACAACTAAATTCTAAATTCAACGTATGGTATTTGGATGACGGAACCCTAGGAGGTTGTTCAGGCTCACCTGCTGCCTGTTAACTAGCAGCGTGGGCGATAAATCACATTGCCTTAACGAAATGGCAAGGCGCGATTTCTGTGGCGGTGTGAGAAGAAAAACTTTAAAGTACCAACGTCACTTCGCAACTTGTCAACCGCGCGAGCGGCCGATGTATTTTTTGTGTCCTTTATAATCTAAAATAAACAAAATTTCCAAAAGTTCAGTAAAGAAATCATTGAAGAAAACCAAATTCCCAATAATTAAACCCTTTATGTCGTAAATAGACATAAAAATTGGCGACCGTGACAGGACACAAAAAACTACAACAAAATTTCAACTATTGGTTCATCGACGTGGCGTGATCATCGAGACCACTAAAGGCCGAGTTCCCGTCGTGAAGCTGAAACCAAGAACTTCCTGGAGCATTCGATGCAGCTAAAGTATCGACACAGGTATACCTACTGAAGAAAAAGGAGTTGCAGAAGATTCATGTGAAGCGGATCACCATAAGTTAAGTGCCCTTCCTTCCTACCTTCCTATCTATTCTCCAAATCATACCATCAGCTATCCTAACTAAAACGTGCCTTCCACTTGTGCAATAATTTCAATTAATTATTTATGTATTATTGAAGGGTCACTCGGGATCAAAAGTTTTACTTGACAAAACTTATTTGTTCTACACTTAATTCACTATAATATCGGCGTATTTCATTAAAGGCCATCAGTAACATTCCATATCAGCAAGTTTTCATGCAATTTATCCAAATAATCGTCCGAAAATACCATTTTAATATATATATTTTTTCCATTTTTTCATCTACCTACATCGTGTATTTCTCATGTCATTCTATGAAAATATAACGTATCGTTCCCAATCAGTTTTTAACATTGTTCGTCAAACTTTTCAGATACCTCGTAACATCACGCTAGCACCATTGGTATCGGCAGTGTGAATCCGGTTTCCCGGTCGGCGGGTGACGTCGAATTGAGGGGCATGAGATTCTTTATATAACTTACTAAATTATATTTTTACGCTGATACGTGGTTGAGTCTGCTTGCTAGTCAATTATACTTAACATATTTTGCTTAAATAAGGTGTAAATAAAAAATAAATATGTCGCAAGAAGTCGATGTAAAGAAATTACGTGAATTGACTGTCAGGCGTAGCTCAATTAAAGGTCAAATTACCAAGTTTAAAAACTTTTTGGATATATTGACGTCTTTGGACTCATTGTCAAATAAGGATATTGCTGAATTAAAGATTAAACTTGGTAGATTCGAACAATTATCAGCTAAGTTTGATGAGTTGCAAAGTCAGATTGAAGTCTTAAATAGTGAGAGCCTGGCATTAGAGATTGAGGAGCGGGACAAAATTGAAAATGATATGGTGAGTGGGCTTGCCATTGCAAAAGGTTTGTTGGACAGCTGTGTGCAATCATGCAGTCATGACTGTCATGAATCCCGATTCGAATCTCGTGACTCTGGTATCAGGTTGCCACGCATACAAATTGCTAAGTTTGACGGTGCATATTTTAAGTGGCTCGAGTTTAGAGACTCTTTTTTGAGCTTAGTTGATCGTAATAAGCAACTCTCGCCGATACACAAATTTCATTATTTAATATCTTACCTGGAAGGAGACGCGGCACGTATAATTTCTAATCTTGAAGTATCATCTGAAAATTATAAGGAAGCTTGGAAATTATTGTGTGCTCGTTACGATAATAAAAGACTTCTGATTGATTATCATATGAATTCATTGTTTAACACATGTTCATTTAGCAAGGAAACTGTAGGGTCATTACGATTTTTAGTTGATCATGTCACAAAAAACTTAAGAGCATTATCTAGTTTAGGGATGCCCACAGATAATTGGGATATGTGTGTCATATTTAATTTTACCTCAAAATTAGACCATAATACACTTCTAAAATGGGAGGAATTTAGAAACCAGCTTGGTGACAAAATTCCAACCTTAGAAAACTTTAAACAAGTTTTAATAGATCGCGCTGATGTGCTTGATGCTTTAGATAGGACTAAAACAGATAATAGCCACCAAAAGGGTTCACAAGCACAAAATAATCACCACAACAAACAAGATAAATATCAAAAAATCTTTATTAAGGCAGCGACAGCTACTAATAACGACACTTCAAGTTCATTTGTATGTATAATTTGCAGTCAAAATCATAAAATATATGAGTGTCCTATCTTTAAAAACAAAACTATACAAGAAAAATGGGCAGATGTAAATAAATATAAACTTTGTTCTAATTGTCTTAAACAGGGTCATCCCGCAAAGGCTTGTGGATTTGGACCATGTCCTGATTGTAAACAAAGACATAATCGTCTTCTGCATAACTCTGAGCAGTCAGTTAATAATAATCATGCATATTCAGAATCAGAATCTATAAACAACTGTTTAGAATCGGAATCTGTATACGTTAGCTCATCGGAATATCAATTCAATCATGTTTTCTTATCCACTGCCTTAATTGAGGTTCATAATCCTAATAACAATAAATATGAAACAGTGCGCGCATTGCTCGATTGTGGTAGCCAGAGCAGTTTTATTACAAAATCGTTAAGCGATATACTGTCACTTGATTCCATTCCAATACCTAGTGTTAATATTATAGGTATAGGAAATCACTTGTCTAATAAAGTAGAGGAAAGCTGCACTGTTAAAGTGCAATCTATTTACAAACAGTTTGATGTTACTTGTAACATGCTCGTCATGAATGAGTTAACTGGTTATTTACCGAAAAGCCCGGTTAACATTAAATTCAAACTACCTAAACACATAAAATTAGCCGATCCTAGTTTTAATGAACCCTCTCCAGTTGATATCTTGATTGGATGTGATCTTTTCTGGGATATCCTGGGAAATGAACAAATTTCCATAGGCCCAGATAATATAAAGTTACGAAATTCCAAATTTGGCTGGTTGATAGCCGGTCCGATAAATAAAAATAGTTTGAATAGCATATATTGCAACAATAGCATAATTACAAAAAATAACAAGATTCAAGAGTCTTGTATTGATAAATTACTTACCAAATTCTGGGAGATTGAAGAACTCCCAAACAAACCCATTCTCAGCGAAAGGGAAAGGGCTTGTGAAAAGCATTTTTTGAAAAATACTGTCCGTTTGAGTGATGGACGATTTAATGTTAAATTACCTCTAAATAGTTCTCCAAGCAACTTGGGTGAATCTTATAATATTGCAAAAAAAAGATTGCTTAATTTAGAATTACGTTTTAGGAAAAATCCTACACTAAAGGCACAATACGTTGATTTTATGAAAGAATACGAAGAGCTAGGACATATGTCTTTAGCACCTAAAGGTAAACAATTTCCCTCATACTTCTTATGCCACCATGCTGTATTTAAGGATAATAGCGAATCAACCAAGGTCCGTGTCGTTTTTGATGGGTCCGTCCCCACCTCCTCGGGTATATCTGTCAACGACATTCTGATGGTGGGCCCAAACATACAGGATTCTCTCTTCTCCATACTCATAAGAGCACGTCAATATAAATATTTAATAACTGGTGATATTGAAAAAATGTACAGACAAGTGAGAGTGGATGAATCCTGTAGAAACTTGCAATTAATTCTATGGAGAGAAGATGAGTCCTTGCCTATCAGAACGATGCAAATGAATACTCTTACTTATGGCACCACAAGTGCGAGCTATTTAAGCACTCGCTGTCTATGGCAGGCAGGCGAGGAGTGTGGGGATGAAACCATAAAAAACATAATACAACATGACTTTTATGTTGACGACTTAATCACTGGTTGTGATGATGAAAAACAATTAAATTACATTCAAAATTCCATATCCTCCGCTCTAAAGTCAGCCTGTTTTAATTTACGCAAATATAAAACTAATTCTAAAAATCTATTCAAAAATTCATCTCTAAACACTCAAGACAAATTAACTATAAGTGAAGCGTCAAGCACGCTGGGTTTAGGGTGGGAGCCAAAAACTGATAATCTAAATTTTCCTATACAGCTATCTTTCAATCATGATAATATAACAAAAAGACGTATATTATCAAATGCATTTAAGATATTCGATCCATTAGGTCTGTTAAGTCCGTGTATAATTACAGCAAAAATGATACTACAAAATTTATGGCAACAAAAAGTGGACTGGGACCAACCTATCCCTCAAGAAATAGAGGAAAGGTGGTTAGAATTTGCGAGTAATTTGAAATGTTTATTGAATTTACAAATACCTAGAAGAGTGTTGTGCGACTCACCAAAAATGATAGAACTTCATTCTTTCAGTGACGCTTCACAGAAGGCATACGGAGCTTGTGTGTACATGAGAAGCACGGAAAATAATCGTAATTTTACGGTACGACTATTAGCAGCCAAATCTAAGGTAGCTCGTATAAACCCTATGACCATACCGCGATTGGAACTTTGTGCTGCGTTGCTGGCTGCTAAACTATGCAAAGGTGTCCTTGAGTCTATTCGTTACAAGCCGTCACGAATCGTTCATTGGTGCGATTCAAGCGTTGTGCTCGCATGGCTCATAGGTGATCCGACTAAACTCAAAACATTTGTCGCGAATAGGGTGGTTGAAATAACCGAGCTCACTGACGCATCCTCATGGCGATATGTTCCCACGGACATGAACCCAGCCGATCTCATTTCTAGGGGTATAAATGCCAGTCAAATAATAAATAATAGCCTATGGTGGTCAGGTCCAAATTATTTAATTAATAGTGAAAACGACTGGCCAAAACTAAATTGCATTGATATCGATGATGTACCTGAAACTAAAAATACATGTAAATCCAAAACTAAATTTAAGATTACAAATAAAACCAAATACTCACCCAAGACGTTCCCAACTGCTCCGCTCGTCTCAACTTTGCCACCGGCGACGCAAGCAGAGCAATCAGCATCTGAAACAAAAATTCATAAAATACAAAATTCATTCGTTACACCTAATAACACCTTAATTGATCAAAATAAAATAAATACTTACCTTAATACTAACAACATAC